>JBBPQG010000108.1:0-33388 GCA_038092395.1 Boletus variipes var. fagicola | reverse complement strand
TCTTGAGTGTTTGTGGCACAAAGCATTCTTCCTTTGCTGCATGTGGATTTATGTTGTCCTCTGGACCAATTACAATGTGGGCAGCGTGTGGAAGATTTCTTGCAATCTTTAGCGAAGTGTCCTGTACCTCCACAGTTGAAACAACTGGATGGGGTACTAGGTTTCGGACCTTTTCTCTGAGGTCGGCGAGTGAAAGCGATGTCAAGATCATTGTTATCATCTAGATCTAGAAGACCAATGTCCATTCTATTGTTGCGGTTAGACCTCTTCTCGGTTCGTCCAAGAATAAGTCCAATGGATTCTTGAATGGTCCCTATTTCGGAAACAATTTCCACATAAGGAGCGATCTCATGTTGACGCTTCTTTTCTTTAGTGATCTGTGCCAGAATAGAAGGTCGCATGCTTTTCTCAAGTACGGCACAAGCGTGGGCTCTGTCTATGCCAGCCATGTTGTACAGGGATTCAAACTTTGTGATGAATGGCCCTGTCTTGAGATCTCCTTGATGGAATCTATTGAGTTCTTGCAAAGCCCAATCTTTCTGATTAGCGTGTCAGAAGAACTTGGATAGTTCTTCTTCTAGTTGAGACCATAAATAGATAGGTCCTCGAGCAAGTCGGGTTTCAGCGAACTTTCCTGCAGTGGGTCCTTTGAGTCGTGATAGGACTGCTTGGACTGCAGTGTAGGATGTCGGTGGAATAGCTCCAGCATTGAGGCGTAACCAGGCCTGAATTTTAGCCCACCATTCGTCAAACTTGGCGCGGCTTCCATCATAATCTCCGGGATCTGCGAAGACTTCTACTTTTCTGGAATATCCTATTCCTCCTGCGGCTGCTGCTCCAGCAGCGGTAATGCTTGCTCTAGAAAGATCATCAACCTGATCTTGTAGGTCAGTATTTTCTGTAACGAGAGTAGCAACTCGTGCTTCGAGCCGGCGATGTTCGGTTTCTAGATTTTCACATGCTTGAAGCGTGGCGGTCATGATGTCTAGGACTGCATTGAACTTTTCTTGATTTTCTGCCATGCTAGCTGGACTAAGGGTTTCACGAAAAGCCTGAAAGGCTTCTACCAAAGGATTGGCGGACATGATGATTTAAGCGGGGTAATTGAAGTTAGATTCAGTTCCTGAAGAAGATTGATCAGCGTGATTAACTTCTTCAATTCTTGGTGGCGGTACACGAATAGGTCCCGGTACTGGGAGCGGTTCTCCTCTTTCGGCAGCTGCTTCTATTTCTGCGAGAGTAGCTAGTTGTGCTTCTCTTATGCGTCTCTGGTTTCTTTGATGCAATGTGGCATTGCGACGACGAAGGTCTTGATTGTGTTCTCTTACAATTCTTCGGCGAACTTCCTCAGTGATTGGCTCAGGGATTACAACCTCAATATTCTCAGCTGGCAATGGAGTATGAATAGAGTTTTGATAATCAATATGGACGGAAACGTAAAGGCGTCCTAAGCGCTGAGTGGGGTCTGAGAGTAGGAGGATGGTAACTGCTAGTGCTATCAGGAATGCGGTACCAGCGAGGAAGGCGAGGATTAATAGGAAGAGGGGTATCAGATCTCTCTCTAATCCGTATTCTTTCCTCAATATGATCATGTGCCTCCTGGACCTGACGTCTGGCCCTCTCAATGCGTCTAGGGTCTCGGGGTTGGTAGCTAGCCAAGTGTATGCCCTCGAGTATAAGTCTCTCGATTTGTTGGGCTTCACTCTCTGCACACGGATGATGATCCCGATCTCTGTTGTCGACATCACGCTGGGCTAGTCTTCTGCTAGAAAGGGAATGATAAATGGGATCCCAATCAATGGGATCTGATAACTCAGAAGGGGTGCGGAGTGGTGTGCTAGGGTTATATAGGTCAGATCCGAGCGGCGGATATATGATCTCAAGATCTGCAAGAGTTGGAGTTAGACGGATGTCTGGTTCTGTGTTGGTACGTCCTAACTGACCCGGTAAGTCGAAGGTGTCGACGGTAGTAGCCCTGTATAGGGTTGAGGGTGTGTCATCTGGCACAAGGGTGGTCCTATTGATGAGGGTCCTATATCCCTGGTCAAGACTCGAGCAATAGTCGGGTAACTCGTCCGACTCCTATATGGACTCGTCAGTCCTATCTGTACTTGACTAGCGACTAGTCAATCGGTACCTGTAGGGGTTCTTCCTCTTCTTCTCTCTTTACCTGCTCCTTGTAATCCGACAGGTTATAGTCGTTTGGGTCGTATGAGCCTGAGCGGACTGCTTCTTCCGGTACTAGGTGGAAGACGTCCGGGAAAGAGGAGGGTCCTGCGTGGGGAGGAGATGCCGGTGGTGGAAGGCTGGTCCTTTCTGTGACTACTTGGTTCCAGATGTCGGATACGTAGTAGTAAGGCACTACCAGAGTGTGTGGTCAATAGAGTCACGATGACGGCCTATCAATAACCTACTGGTCAATCTATCAAGTGGTGGTGTGAAGGTAAGGGGGTCCTGTTGAAGGTAGCTAGTCTTCAACGGTTAGTATAGTCTTGTTCTAATGAAACAACCAAACCCACCAAAGGGTCTAGTGTTTGAGAACCAAGAGTACTAGGGGTGAGACAAGTGCGATGGTAGTTTGGGAAAACTCCAAGAGAACAAGACTGGGGAGTCTTGCTCTATTGGTTCATAGTATTTATACTACTAGTACAAGTTCACAGACCAAGCAGTGCTTATCTACGTAGACCATACTTGGCTTTAAGCTGGTATCACTGGATACCATGAGGCAACATGAGGAGGTTTATGATTGGTAGATAGACATACCTATGCATACCTGTGCATACACATGTCAGATAAGGAGCATGAGGCGACCATGATGTAGTTCCGAGAGTTCCGATGATTCCGAGGGTTCCGAGCGGAAGCAAGTCTATAGTGAATTGTGTTTTGTGGTTCCGGTGGTTCTGGTGGTTCCGAGTCGGAATGATAAGGATAGGAATTGGAGTTTGTAACAATGCGCACAGACCAAGCTGTGCGAGATAAGAGCTACATACGCTATTGGCTAGGGCTGTACATATGATAAGAGCTATTAGTGCTATAGGACGATAAGCATATCTGTGCTATGATGTCATAGATAGGGTCACGTGACTAGTTATGTGACATACCATGTGTTTGTCTGGAGCGCATAGCCATGCTGATCAATATTGTGAGAGAGTAATGGCCTGCGTGGGAAAGTAAGCAAGTGAAGCATTAGGATAAGAAGTGTAGTGAATGCGACACTTGTGTCTTTTCTGGTTGAAGTAAAGCCTAGATAAATAGGGAAAAATATGGGAATGTAACACGAGAGGCATGCCAAGAATTTATACAGGAACATCTAAAGGCCGGACATATACGCCCATCAAACTCTCCCCAGGCCTCTCCATTCTTCTTTGTTTCTAAGAAAGATGGCAACCTGAGACCATGCCAGGATTACCATTACCTTAACGAGCACACTATCAAGAACACATACCCTCTCCCGCTAATTGGAGACTTGATGGACAAGCTCAAAGGTTCTTGCTACTTCACAAAGATGGATATTCGCTGGGGATATAACAACGTCTGGATCAAGACCAAAGATGTAACGCTCACCCTTATAGCACCCTTATAGCGGTCCCGAATGCGGACACTACTGGAAATTTTACTACACTTCACTTTCCTAATCATTGCTAATCTATTACAGAAATACCGAACATACTGCAACATATTGTTCAACAGCAATCATGTGACCTTAGTCACATGATCTAGTCACATGATCTTATCTCTTATCTTGCCTATGCACCTCATAGTGAACACATTGCATTCTTATCATTGCCTCATGCTTTTCCTCTTGACTCACTTTCCCTTATCAGCCAATAGCAATAACCGCTCTTATCTAGAGCCTATAGCATAAGTATCTCTTATCTCTCTTATCACCTCATGGTATCCAGTGGTCATACTATTTACTACTTATGGTCAGTATAGCCTTTAGCATAGCTTGGTCTGTGCACGGTCTCTCATAGTATATATAGTCATACTTATAGTAGTACAGACCTTAGTCTTATTCACTTGACCATTCCCCTTACAACCTTGGATATTCCTCTAACTTGATATACATCCTCTGTTGTCCAGGATCACATATCCTACTAGCCTCGACACCAAGTTCCTTTGTAAGGTATAGTTGGAATAAGGGTCGTTACATTGAAGACTCAAGGGTTGTTACACTATGTGGACTTTATCACTAAGTTCACCACCTTATTCAAACATGCTGATGTCAAAGGCAACTCCCTTGCCTGGCTCATGACCACCAAAATGGTCAAGCAGAAGAATGGTAAATGGAAACCATCCTTAGATTCCTACATTGCCCAGTTTTCCAACCATGCCGCCATCTCTGAAATCACCGATGATCAAGTCTTCATTGGATATTTTTACTCTGCTATTCCCGCCGGCTTGATGTGCCAAATCTTTTCTATGGACACAGTCCCTGACAAGATCTCCAAATGGATCTCCAAGGCCCAGAAGTTCCAAGCACAATTTGACCATGTCAATGAAGTAGCTCACTGAGGAAAGAATGCCCCTCTTCCATACATTACTTCCTCCACCTCTTCCCGAAAAGAGAAAGACCCCAATGCCATGGACGTTGATGCTGTCCACCTCTCTAAGATGACTCCCGAAGAATGCCAACGCTGCATCAAAGAAGGATGTTGCTTCTGCTGCCACAAGACCGGCCATAGATCCAATGAATGTCCTACTTTCCCCTCCACTAAACAAAAGGTTCAGAAGGTCGAAGAAGAACTCCCTCAACTCCAAGAGATTGAGGATGATGATGATGAAACCACTGTTAGGAAGGTGTTGTTCTCCTGCCCCTCACAGGATTTTTGAAGAGGAGGTCTCAGTCAATGCAAGTCCCTCCTGCTACCATTGCTTCTGTACTAGTATCAAAGTCTTTTAGGTCTATGAGAATCCCCATTCAACTCATTGACCCTTCACATACCATGAAAGTCGTCGACACTGCTGCCCTGATCGACAGTGGTGCAGATATCAACTGCATTGACTGGCAGTTCGTTCAAAAACATAGACTCCCCACCATGAAACTCGATGTCCTCATCCGTGTATGAAACATTGACCAATCTGCCAACCAGAAAGGCGACATCTGATATACCTCCCTCCTCTTCATTAACATTGAAGGCATCGCCCACAAGATTCTCTTTTATGTCATGAACTGTGGACGTGAGAACGCTATCCTTGGACTCCCTTGGCTTAAGGCCATGAATCCCTCTATTGACTGGTCAACCCAAACCCTCTCTATCCCTGAAACTTCTGATCAATCCTCTGACCTCTACCAGACTCATGTTGCAGATCAAAAACAACATGACAGCTTCTTCTCTAAAGCTTCTTCTCGACCTCCGCGCCATATTAACGTTGACTCTGTCTTCGATGAAAGACTCTATGAATATCTCGAACAAGAAACCGAGATACAATACATGCATCGCACCCAACAAAACTATGCTATCCACCGTATCATTTGATGCGGATCCAGATATCTCCCAAACAACTCTCCAGTCATCACTAAACTGACTACCCCACTGAACTCGCCGCTGCCGCCGAAAAAGCCAAATCCAAAGTTACCCTACCTCCAGAATACTCCAATTACACCTCTGTCTTTTCCAAAGAGGCTACAGATCATCTCCCTCCCTCTCACCCTTACAATCATGAAATCAATCTCAATGATTCCTTCTCCCCAAAAATTGGAAAAGTCTCCCTCTCTCCCGCTGAACAGAAAGCCATGGAAGACTTTCTTGATAAGAACATTGCAGCTGGAAAGATTCGCCCCTCGAATTCTCCCCAAGCCTCTTCCTTCTTCTTCGTCAAGAAGAAGGATGGCAAATTACACCCTTGCCAAGATTACCGATACCTCAACGAGCATACTGTTTGGGATGCTTACCCTCTCCCACTGATTTCCAACCTTGTTGACAAACTCAAGGACACTAAGATCTTCACTAAGTTTGACGTCCGATGGGGCTACAACAACATCCATATCAAAGATGGACACCAATGGAAGGCTGCTTTCATCACCCATAAAGGACTCTTCGAACCCCTTGTAATGTTCTTCGGACTCACCAACTCCCCTGCCACTTTCCAACATTTCATGAACAACTCCTTCAGAGACATAATTGCAGAAGGATGGCTCATCATCTATATGGATGACCTCCTTATCTTCTCTCCTGATGAAGCCACCCATACTGAACGAACCAAACGAGTTCTCCAGCACATGCAAGAGCTTGACCTTCACTTAAAACTGGAAAAGTGCCAGTTCACCACTAAAACAGTGGAATACCTTGGAATGATTGTAGAACCAGGTCACATTGCCATGGACCCTGTGAAACTAGATGGCATCTCCAAATGGCCTGTCCCCTCTGCTCTGAAGGAAGTCCACTCCTTCCTCAGATTTGCCAACTTCTATCGACGCTTTATCCCAGACTACTCAACTGTCGCTAGACCTCTTATTGATCTTACCAAAAAGAACCAACCTTGGAAATGGTCTGACAAATGCGACCGCTGCTTCTCCCATCTCAAGGAACTCTTCCTTGCCGAACCCGTCCTTCGACTCCCTGATCACTCCAAACCCTTCACCATTGCCACAGATGCCTTCAAGTATGCTACTGGAGCCATCCTCCTCCAGACTGACACCAATGGAGATTGGCACCCCTGCTCCTATCTCTCACAGTCATTTTCCCCAGCAAAACGAAACTATGATATCTACAACCATGAACTCCTTGCCATTATCCACGCTCTCAAGGCATGGTGCCACTATCTCCACAGCGCCTCCTTCCCTATCCAGGTCTTTACTGACCACAAGAACCTCACCTATTTTAGACAACCCAAAGATCTTAACTGTCAACAAGCCTGCTGGCTTCTAGATCTTGCCGATTTTGATCTCAAGATGATCCACGTCCCTGGCTCACTTCTCTCTGGACCTGACGCCCTCTCACGTTGGCATGATATGCTCCCCTCTGCATCCAACAATCAGGGAACTACCCTGCTCCCTCCATCCATGTTTGTCCAATTAATTGACTCTACTCTGGCACACCACATTGCTTCCCACTCTACCTCCGACCCCTTAGTCCTCCAAGCCCTACAATTGCTTGATGGCACTATCCCTCCTGCCTTCCACTCTCGCCTCTCAGACTGGCAATATTCTGAAGATGTCCTTACCTACAAAGGACGAGTTTACATTCCTCCTGATGAATCTCTCTGCTGCTCTATCCTAGAACGTTGTCACGACCATGAAACCACCAGCCACCCGGGATTTCTAAAAATCCGTCAGCTCATCTCTGTGGAATTCTGGTGGCCTGGCTTGGCCCAATTCGTCTGAAAATACGTGGAAGGCTGCTCCACGTGCCAGCAGAACAAATCTAACACTCATCCCACCATACTGCCTCTCACCCCAATTAAATCTTCCTCCACACACCCCTTTCAGCAGGTATCCTGTGATCTCATCACCGATCTCCTGATCTCCTCCTCTTTTGATTCCCTTTTAGTCATGGTGGACCATGGACTTACTAAGGGGGTAGTTCTTTGTCCCATGAAGAAGACCATCACTGCAGAAGGAGTCGCATCCCTCTTTTTCCACAAAGTCTACCTCTGCTTCGGCCTCTATGACAAGATCATTTCTGACCAAGGTCCACAATTTGCCTCTTCCTTTGCTCGAGAATTAGGAAGACTCCTGAACTATGACATCTCCCTCTCCACTGCTTATCATCCACAATCCAATGGAGAAACGGAATGTATCAACCAAGAAGTCAAAACATATCCCCACATCTTCTGTGGAAGCAATCCCACCTCATGGGCTGACAAAATCTCTCATGCCAAATTCGCCCACCCCCATTCCGTTACCAGCAAATCTCCGTTCTATCTCATGATAGGATATGAACTCCATGCTCTCCCTTTGGTAATTACCGAAACTTCCCTTCCTGCCATAGAAACCTGTCTCAAGGATCTCTCTGCTACCCGAGATGAAGCCCTAGCTTCCCATGAACTTGCTAGACAAGTCATGGCCTCTAGAAACAATTGAGGCTTCGTCCCATTCTCTCTCAGAGACAAAGTCTGGTTAGAAGCCAGAAAGCTTCGACGATCCATTGTCAACCCTAAATTCACCCCAAAATGAGAAGGATCCTTCACTATTACCAAGGTCTTATCTCCCATCACCTATCAACTCCGCTTACCAAAAGCCTGGGACAAGAAGATCCACCTGGTCTTCCATGCCTCCCTCTTATTTCCTTATCATGAAAACCCTACCCACAGAAAGAACTTCCCTGCACCACCACATGATCTTATCAAAGGCAAAGAAGAATATGAAGTGGAATGGATCTTACTCCACTGCAGGACTCCAAAAAACCGAATGTTCCTGATCCAATGGTAAGGATACTCGGCTAAAGAAGACTCTTGGCTCCCAGAACAGAACTTGAATCATTCAAAGTCCATTCTCAATGATTATAAAAAGCTTCACCCTTCCATTTTCCGACTCTAACCCTCTTCGTCCTCATCTACCTTGTCGTTCCAACAACTCTCCATCTCGTCTGAATCTTCCGTCACTGCCTCTACTCCGTCATCTCCCTCTTCCACTATTGCTGAACCTGGATGGGGCTCTAACCCTGTCACCATCCCCAAACCCGCTACTCGCCACATTACTTTCCACCCTGTAGACATTCCAGGAACCACCACCATTCCTAAACCAATTACTATGCCTATCACTACTCCCATTCCTTCCTCTCCTGTAACTTTCTGCCCCATATACCCTTCTTCTCCTCCCACAACTAGCCCTAGACCCATTCTCACCATTGAGATTCCTATCTTTGCTAATGCCATCAAAGAAGGAACCCCTTCTCCTCGCTACGTCAACAGTGTCGCCTGTTATATTTGTGACACTGGCATGGCTTTACCTATCGATGCTCATCTAGATATGAACTCCGCCTTCCTCGCTCTCTATAAAGCCTTCCAGCAGACCCAACATCTCTCCCTTGTCACCAATGACATCACCGCCTTTGCCACAGATCGTTTAGATCAAAGCTGGGTAAACTCCACACAGCAAAACATCTTACGTGAATTTCATCAAGTCATGTACCAGATGGACTTCAGGAAATTCCTCCAGGATATAGACCTATACACTGTGGACCTTGCTGCCTCCAGGATTGCAAAATTGTCGACACTAAAGCCCTGATTGACTCAGGCACCACCAGATGCTTCATCGACTATGCTTTGGTCGCAGCGTGTGGAATCCCCACTTCAAAACTAAAGACTCTCCTGTGGGCAAGCAATGTAGATGGTACGCCTAACCATAACGGCCTTATACACAAAAAGGCAATGATCTTGATGAAAGTCATAGAAACCACCCATCTCTGAGACTTCCTTGTTATTGACTGTGGCAAGGACGACATAATCCTAGGGCTCCCATGGCTCCATGACACCAATCCGGAGATTGTAACACGCAGCGTAGTTAGTGACAAGCGAAGTGTGAAGTTACCTTGATCTGAATGAGTTCAACGAATGGAGGATGAGGTAATGAGTAGAGAAGCCTGCTAGGGTAATGTCTACCACAGTTTATCTCAGAAGACAAACTGAGACTCAAGGTGGGCTCGACAGTCTCCGATATCCAGGTGCTAGCCGCTGGAGCTCTCGGGAAGTATCACTAGAACTATGCTGATATTGCGTAGAACTAGCTTAGGGAAATACATGATAAAGTACAGAGTATATATATGGTAGGCCCCTGGTCTGTGTGAGTAAGGTAAATGATATAAAAGGAAAAAGGAGGCGGGAGTCCAAAGGACGACTGTTCTCCATATAGTCCATCCCAATAATGCAGAACTGCGGGATGTGGCAGTGTGATCTACAAGAGGAACACCATACAGGTGGAAGTCCAAAGGAATCCCATATGGAAGTGGAATAGAAGGAAGAGGCTAAATATAGAGCAGAGGCGGGGCACCATGTGAGTACGTGAGAAAAGAATATAAAAGGAGAAACTATCTGGAGGACAACTCCAGTACGAATACAACTCCATAAAGTAAGAGACAGAGTCTAAAGAGAAACAAGTAAAGCAGCGTAGCTGCACAAGTGTAATGAACAAGGAAAAAGAGTACCCCCCTAGTAGACTGTAACAGAGATAGACTGGAGTACAGGAAAGGTGCGACTACCCGAGGTGGAACTGACCAACCTGGAGTCACCAAGTGGTGAGGGAGATCATGCCACCACTATAAACATATTTGACAAATAACAACAGTTCCGACAGTTCCATGTTCCGATCCCGGAACCCCTATTCCGGAACCACTTCCAGAATGTTCCCATGCCTTCCAGACTTGGAACCACCAGAACCACTTCCGGAACTTCCTTGGAAAGCACGGAAGCACCCGAAGCACTACATCTCATTCACTTAATCCTTATAACCTTCTTTCAGGGTTATCACAGCAATATTGTAGGTAACATAATATGAGTGTGCCTTCACCCATAGCATATATATATCCTGTATCTCGCTCACAAGCACCTCAGTCATTTCCGCCCATCTTAGTCAGCGGCTGAGGTGAGTTACTTTTACTTACTAGTTTTATCTCTAACTAATGTACTATAGTATCAGGCAATTCCTGCCCTCTCTCAGACTTTGTTAATATTCAATAAGAAATGCCAGGTAACAAAACTCCGACAACAGCAAGCGTGATGGTGGACAGGTGCGGTTGATTCGGTACTCACTGCCTGAAAGGGGGAGGTTACTCTGAAGGTTCCTGAGATGGAACCGACCACCCAGGAGGAGGAGATTCCCAGACTCTTAGATTGCAAGGAGGAAGATGACAAAGAAGAGCACCCCAGGCCCTCCATAAGAAAAACTACGATTTCGACTTCCCTGGCTCAGAAAGCAACGAAAAGCAAAACTCAACTCCCGCAGGAGTTTCAAGACTTCAAGGACGTCTTCCAAAAGAAGGACGACGGTCCCCTTCCATCATATCGGTCATTCAATCACGGCATCGATCTAGATGACACTTTCACCCCACAAGTCACAAAGGCATATCTGCTCAACCCTAAGGAGTGAGAGGCATGCCAAGAATTTATTCAAGAACATCTAAAGGCTGGATGTATACGCCCATCAAACTCTCCCCAGGCCTCTCCATTCTTCTTTGTCTTTAAGAAAGATGGTAATCTGAGACCATGCCAGGACTACCGCTACCTCAATGAGCACACCATCAGGAACGCGTACCCACTCCCGCTCATTGGAGACCTGATGGACAAGCTCAAAGGTTCTCGCTACTTCACAAAGATGGATATTTGCTGGGGAGATAACAATGTCCAGATCAAGACCAAAGACGCCTGGAAGGCGGTGTTCATCATGCCCTTCAGCCTCTTCGAGCCTCTCATAATGTTCTTTGGCCTTTGCAACAGTCCAGTGACCTTCCAGTCATTTATGGACTTTATTTTCAAGGATATGGTGGTGGAAGGATGGTTGATCATCTACATGGATGATATGTTGATCCACTCCAAGGATCTCAAGGAACACCACGACAGGATGAGGCGAGTTTTGGAGCAGTTACGAGAAAACTGACTCGGCCTCAAACTAGAGAAATGCACATTTTACGCCCAGGAAGTAGAATTCCTTGGAATGGTCGTTCGTGAAGGGGTCATCAAGATGGACCCTACCAAGCTCTCAGTGATTACAACCTGGGAACCTCCAAAGTTGGTTCATGCAGTCCGTTCGTTCATCGGATTCTGCAACTTCTACCACAAATTCATTCCCAACTTCTCTGACATCATGCGACCAATCTTGGATTTGATGAAGAAAGGGCAGCTGTGGTCCTGGATGCACATGCAACAGAAGGCTTTCGACCTCCTCCGAAAGGCCTTCACCTCCGAACTGGTACTAAAGATGCTGGATACCTCAAAACCATTTTATGTGATGATGGACGCCTCGCTCACTGTGAGCGGAGGTGTATTGATGCAGAAGGATGGCAATGGTGACCTGCATCCGAGCTGCTATGTATCTAAGACATTCTCACCGGCAGAACGCAACTATGACATATACGATCGAGAACTTCTAGTGGTTATATGCACACTAGAGGAATAGCGGCATTATCTTACCAGGACCGACTGGCCCATCACTGTGCTCACAGACCACAAGAATCTGTGCTACTTCAAGGACCCAAGGAAGCTCTCTAGGTGGCAAGATAGATGGCTATTAACACTACAGGACTACGACCTCCTGTTCCAACATACTCCAGGGATTAACATGGGCCCTGCGGACACGCTCTTGTGTAAGGATGACGTGGAAACAGCAAATGACAACACTGCCATCTCCTTACTGCTGGGGGAGCTTTTTATTAAACAACTCGACACCGACCTCTGGACTTCTATTGAGAAGTCATCCACTGCCAACCTGTTCGTCATCTCTCAATTGCACTCACTCCATGAGGGTGCATCGGGTATTCCCCACTCCTCTATTCATGACTGGCGCTACAATGACAGGATTCTTTATTTCAAGGACCAGTCCTACGTGCCCGAAGATCACCGACGTGACCTCCTACATGTCCTACATGATTCGCCCGTGGGCGGTCATGGTGGGTATTACTGAACAGTTAACCTTGTCCAATGTGACTATTGGTGGCCTGGCCTCACCGTGTTTGTGCGCCACTTCATCCAGGGCTGCGCAACCTGCCAGGCCAACAAAGTCAATACCCATCCCACCATTCCCCCATTGACTCCTCTCCCTGTCGCCTCCTCCCAACCTTTTCAATGTGTCTCTGTTGACCTCATTACGGACTTGCCACCGTCGCACGAATATGATTCTGTCATGGTCATGGTCGACCATGGCCTTATGAAGGGGGTAATTTTCACCCCATGTCACAAAAGCATGGACACCGAGGGCATTGTGCAACTCTTTTTCGAAAAAGTCTTCCCACAGTTTGGACTCCACGACAAGATTATCTCGGACTGTGGTCTGCAATTCACCTCAGCCTTCGCTTGAGAACTGGCCAGGCTTCTTGATTATGATCTGCTCCTTTCCTCTGCTTACCATCCGCAAACCAACAGAGAAACAGAATGGGTCAACCAGGAACTCGAGACTTATCTTCGGATCTTTTGCCAAAGTGACGCCTCCCGCTGGTTGGATCTCCTTCCAATGGCAGAGTACTGTCACAACTCTTCCATCCACTCCGTGATGGGAAAGACTCCCTTGAGCCTGATGATGGGGTATGAGCCGCGTGCCTACCCACGGATCAGAACTATGTTCCTTCCTGCCCTTGAGAAACAACTTGGGGACCTTGACAAAGCCCGAAAGGAAGCCACTGCTGTGCATGAGAAGGTGCAAAGATATATGAAAGAATGCATAACATCTAGATTCAAACCCTGGAAAGTTGGTGATAAGGTGTGGCTCAAGGGCCACAACCTGAGACTCCACTACCCCTCTAGGAAACTTGCTCCTCGACAGGAAGGCCCGTTCGAGATAACCCAAGTCATATTGCCCATATCATACAAACTCCGTCTCCCACAAACGTGGAAAATTCACAACACCTTCCACGCCTCCCTTCTCACCCCATATAGGACTACTGCGGAACACGGAGATAATTTCATCTCGCTTCCGCTGGACGTAATAGACAGAGAAGAGGAATTTGAAATTGACCAGATCTTAGCCCATTGGGGCTCCACTCAACGCCGCCACTACCTCGTTTCATGGAAAGGATACCCATCCTCTGAAAATACCTGGGAACCCAAGTCTAACTTGGGACATGCTGCCGACCTCCTTAAGAAATATAAGGCGAGGGATCTCCTCACTTTTCCTCCATGACCACTGCATACCACTCTTGTTGTTTTAAGTGTAGAGCCCTAGCTCCACTACATGTCGTCAACCACATCCTCCTATGTCTATATCATCCCAGCCGACATCCCTGTCTGCATCCACTGACTCCCAACTTGCTCTCGGAGAATCCTTTACTGCGCTGTCCTTGAAAACGCCGCCACCTCTATTGCCTTACCATCCATTCCTGCTTACCGAGACATTCCAGTACTCCGATCCTTGGTGGGTATATTCCACACCTATGCCACCTCCTGAACTCTCCATGCCCAGCTCTTCCCAGATGGGACCTTACCTGTCTATGCTGCTGCTATGGAACAATCCATCCATGAGTCTCAAGACGCAATTCTCAATGCACTCCACGACCATGGATTCAATGACGTCTTTCGGGGACTTCCCAAACCCCCCTTTGCTCACATTCTTCGACCAATACTTAACACACTCCCCACCAACCTACAACGATACTACTTCGACAATGACAAGAATCACCTATGGGATCGGGACACTTGGGCCCGGGATGAGGTTGACAGATCTAGGAGAAGGGAGAATGGAAGTAGTGACGCAGGGACCGCCTCAACCGATTGAACTGCCTCCTGCACCCCTATCCCTCTGCCACCTCCACCAACCCCAGCTGCTCACATCACTACCCCCAAATCAACTAATGGCAGCAATGGAGGAGTTAGCAGCGATACTCGCCCCCAAAGTCTTTCAGAACTCCCCACATCCTCTGATGAGGTTCGAAACTTCCTCGCCACAATCCCCCTTCTTGGAGCCACCACCCCACCTCCCAACAATGTCGTTCTCCCTACCCACAAACACCCCGTCTCTCCATCACCCACCACAAGTTCTCATAAGCTCAAACGGGCTAAGGCAACACTTCGGTTCAGACTCCCATTTTCTGCCACACAAGCTGTGGGAAGCCCTGTTAAAAGATTGCGAAACTGCTCGGTGCAGACACACCCTATCCCACCTCCGGTAGATATCACAAGGACGCTCAGGCGTCGCCCTCGCCGACGCCTGGATCATCTCTAAATCCTATTGATGTCAATGCCATCATTCTCCCTCCTTGCCGTCCCCTCGCTTGCTGCTTCACCTGTTGCAAATTCAGTCATCTTTGCCCAGACTGCTCTCACTACCAATGTCCGTTCTGTCTCACTACAGCGCCTGGGCACATCCAAACCTTTTGCCCATGCCGTCGCTGCCCCATTTGTGGAGAACTCAGACATTGCAAGGAAAACTGTGTCGTCCATTGCAACCCCCAGGACAACTACAACCCAACTGACTACAAGGTGAATGAAGGGGACTGTGACTAAGTTGGTGGTCTCGCAGGTGCTTTGACCGTAAACGGGGGTAATGTTATGGTCTATGAAGGGGGTACTCTTTTTTCTCTATATCAACTACGCTTGCGCAGCTATGCTGCTTTACTTGTCTTTCCTTAGACTCTGTTTCTCACTCTACAAAGTTGTATTCGTACTAGAGTTGTCCTCCAGATAGTTTCTCCTTTTATGTCCATTGTTTACATACTCACATGGCGCCCCGCCTCCACTCTATATTTAGCTTATTCCTTCTGATCTGCTTCCACACAGGATTCCTTCGGACTTCCGCCTGTGCAGTGTTTCCTTTTTAGATCACACTGCCACATCCCACAGTTCCACATTATCGGGATGGACTATATGGAGTACAGTTGTCCTTCGGACTCCCACCTCCTTTTACCTATTATATCACTTACCTTACTCACATGGACCAGGGGCCTACCATATATAAACTCTGTACTTTTATCCTGTATTTTCCCTAAGCTAGTTCTATGCAATATCAGCATAGTTCTGGTGATACTTCCCGAGAGCTCCAGCGGCTAGCACCTGGATATTGGAGACTGTCGAGCCCACCTCGAATCTCAGTTTGTCTTCTGAGATAGACTGTGGTAGACATTGCTCTAGCAGGACCCTCTACTCATTATCTCGCCCTCCACTCGTTGAACTTGTTCAGGCCAAGGTAATTTTATGCTCCGCTTGTCACTAACTGTGCTGTGTGTTACACCATCAACCCACACTGTGACACAGCACAACCACTCACCACATTGGCCCAATGACCCAGAGGAGGCGCATAGCAGTGGTAGCCCATGGGGTTATCATGACAATGATATTGTGATGGGACATTGTCATGACACTCCTGCCAGTGGCAATGTTGATGGCAGTGCCATCAAGCATTCAGCAAGCATTGCCAATGGTCTAGACAGAGACTGGACAGGGGACGTCTGGCAAGAAAGCCTCCCAGAGGCTCATGGTGCTGGGGCATCGCGAGGCAGGGCATCAACTTCTTTTGACCAGGTGCACGATGTAGGAACCCATGGTCCCTTGTGCTCATATCCGTCTATTCCCCCATTCTACAGTCACTAGGTATTCATCTTCAAGCATCCTACAATCCATCTGTCTGTCCATCCATCCATCTGTTTGTGATCTGTACGTATCCGTTCTGTCCGAATTTTCATCCATGTCCATCCCACTTACCAGATCGACTACTGATGCCATGCTTGCTCACGAGGTGTACTTTATATAGCCTATTTCTGACATATATGCAGGTTACGACTTGTTAGTCACAGCACTACGATAGACGGATGCTCCGGACATTTCCGGAAGGGCTTGACTGGTCTAGAATGTTGCAGAATCGTGCAACGTTGCCACCAACCCTTTCATGTATGACCCCTTGAAAGAAGTTTTTGTCACCCTTGAAGTTTTTTTTTAGTGCACTGCATCCATTTTCATGTATTTGAAAAACAGTTTAAGGGTATGCCCTTGACTATAAATACTACTGTATTGAATCCGAAATATATCTCCCTTTTTAGCTATTTGTTCGTTTGTCTTCAAAGAAGGTCTTGTTGGTCGTCATCATACATCATCCAAAGCCTTCCAAAAGTATCCATCAGTCTTCCGTGACACAGATAGTCATTTCCATTTCCATTTCCATCCATTCCCGTCCGGATTAGCACCGGACATCTCTTCCACTATTTGACACGTCTTGGCTAAAGCTTCAGCCCTATACAACTACCTCTAAACTCCTGGGACGAGACTTTCTTGCACCCACCTTCTTTTCAGCTTGTTCCCTTGGAACAGCACCCCTGTTACTTATTCTACAGCAAGCAGCAGGAATTGCATGCAGAGGGAATGTGGGGGCCATTTGCTAATGAGGACAAGTGGGAGTTGGTGAAGTGGTTGAACAAAAATGTTGGGCAGAATTCGGCTGACCAGTTTCTAAAACTGAATATTGTGTGTATCACATGAGCTCTTTCATCAGGTAGCAACATTTACTGACCTGGACCTTCATTTAGATTGAATCCCATGCACGGCCAATCTTCTGAAACAAGACAGAGCTGGTCAATGCGATCAATAAGCTACCATCAGGGGTGGAATGGCAATGCGAGGGGATATCACTTACTGGAGACATCATTGATGAAGATGGGACCACAATGGAGGAACAGGTCAAGCTGTGGTTCCGTGATCCGGTGACATGCATACAAGAGCTTATCGGTAACCCAATGTTCCAAGATTCCATGCGGTATGCACCTGAGCGACTGTACACTGGCGAGCGTGGGACTGACAGAGTCATCAATGAGAGCTGGACAGCTAATTGGTGGTGGGACATACAGGTACTTTGTGCATTGACATGGACATCGCAGCTGAGTGCTGATGACACCCTCCAGTCTTGTCTTGAACCTGATGTCACTGTCGCACCTATAATTCTCTCATCTGACAAGACCCAACTCTCACATTTCCAGGGTAATAAGGCTGCCTGGCCAGTCTATCTCACCATTGGCAATCTGTCCAAGGAGATTTGTTGTCGTGCATCTGTGCATGGGACCATCTTGCTCAGCTACCTTCCGATAGCTCACCTGGATGGGTTCAGTGAAAAAATGAAGCCGCTCATCAAATACCAACTATTCCATTACTGCATGGCCCACATACTTAAGTCACTCGTCACTGCTGGCACTGAAGGCACGCCTATGGTCTGTGCTGATTCTGTCATTCGACATGTATGCCCCATCCTTGCCGTGTATGTCACTGATTATCCAGAGCAGTGTCTTGTGGCATGCTGCATGGAGAACCACTGCCCACTGTGCAAGGTGGCACCTACATCTCAGGGTGAGCATGTCACTGCTGAACATTGGAGTGTGGGTGAGACATTACAGATAATTGCACAACACAAAGACTCTGAGGCAAACTTGGCTGTCAAGGACACATTCAAAGCCCTTGGACTGCGACCGGTATGCCCTCCTTTCTGGGCAACGCTGCCACATTGCGATATATTTAGTGCTTTTACACCCAATCTGCTGCATCAGTTACACAAGGGTGTCTTCAAAGATCATCTAGTCAAATGGTGCATGAACATTTTTGGGACAGAAGAGGTGGACTCATGCTTCAAGGCAATGACGTCACATCAAGGCCTGTGCCACTTCAAAAACGGCATTTCAGGAGTCTCGCAATGGACAGGAAAGGAGCATAAAGAAATGGAAAAGGTGTTTGTCGGCCTAATTGCAAGCGGACAGGATGCCTGTTTGGTGAAAGCCGTCCATGTGATTGTCAATTTCATCCACTATGCCTCACTTCACTCTCATACTGAGCAGACGCTGGGTGCCCTCAAGGATGCACTTGATCGATTCCACATGAACAAAGCAGTGTTCATCGAGCTAGGTGGGTGGCATCCAGAACACTTCAATATCCTGAAAATCCACACCATGGAACACTACATTGACCTGATATGGCAGTTTGGGTCTGCTGATGGGTTCAACACAGAATCACCTGAGTGTTTGCATATAGACTATGCAAAAGATGCTTACCATGCTAGCAACAAAAAGGACTTCATCAGCCAGATGACTGTTTGGCTACAACGGCAGGAGGCAGTGGATCAACAAGTGATGTATTTGGAATGGTGCAAAAATCGAAGTGAAGATGGGAATCTAACACATGGCAATGATGAAGTAGTACCAATGTATGGTGATCAGGCCATCGAGGACAGAGACCTGGGAGAAGAGGAGGAGGAAGATGGTGGCCAAGCAGCAACCGTGGGGACCATTTGGGTTATGGTGGGAACAGGGCAGCATTGCACTGCAAGTTTGCCTCTTGTGCAGACGGTCCTGTGCAACGTTCCCACCTTCCATCCACCACATTTGTGACACGTACCTGCCAGCAAGATCATCGCTGAGCAACATGCTACCCAATTTTTGGATAGCCTCCAGGCCTACCTCTTCTCAGTTAGTATATCATTTGCACCTCGACCCTTCGACACTTTCAACCTCTTTTCTCGCCTCATATTTCGCCTACCATCAATCCTTGAGGTCAGCAATGCCAAGCTTACAAACATTGTCCATGCATCACCACCATGCCCTCACCAAGGGAGATGTCCACCCAAGGGTGCACACCTTGACTTTGCATTAGTGCGTTGTCCAGACAGGAATGCTTACACAGAGGGGACCACCATTGAAGGTGAGCAGTGTCAGTGTCAAGTGCAATAAGAATACTAATGATTGAAATGGTGGACCTACTGGCAGGTCTTCGCGTCGCACAAGTCTGTGCCATTTTCACACTCCCCGACTACATTCCATTGCACACAAAACACAAGGGGCCACTTGCATATATTGAGTGGATGACCCCTTTCCATACTAAAGATACTGCCAGTGGGTTGTACACAGTATCACGGTCCACACGGATGCATCAGAGGCATGGTGAAGTGATCCCTGTGGCAAATATCATATGCAGTTGTCACTTGATTCCAGATTTTGGTCATATAGTGGACTGAAATTGGACCACTGATAATGTCGGGACATTATGCAGTCGCTATTTGGTGAATGCATACATTAATGTACATACATTCAGCCTTTTGAGAATGAATAGACACAATTGTATATAGAAGTCTTCAGTAAGTAGACAAGTGTACTACAATCCGGTGTCTACCCGGAGCCTACTTGATGAACTCCAAATAAATGAAGGTCATGCTGCAATGGGGTGACTGAGGCTGCCAGAGCTGTTGGTATTATGAAGGAATACATATGTCAATGCCAGCACACCACTGCAGGATCCCGATACTCTGGATTCATGATCCATGAACGTGCCATGCACGGTGACTAAGAGCATGACCTACCTTGGCAACATTGAGTGGCTCTTCAAAGGCCAATATCATGAAGTGGGGGATGATGTCGGTGGCTTGGCAGGTCTCTTGACTAACATCGTTGAGAGGCTGGTCCATCCAGGACAGTCGCGATCAGTGATCAGACGGACTCCAGGTGTCAACAGCGACCAGGGGGTTTGATGTGAAATGGACTACAAGGTCTGTCCGGCGCTCACTTGTGTATGCACAAGAGATCAAGACATTGTGTTGAGTGTCCTAACATGTGATGGTAATGTCAGTGGAAGTGATTGAAGATGCTGGTGTGCATACCGGATCATGGACTCGCACTGTGTGACACAGAAGAAGACTTGTGGGGATGTTGAGGCAAGCAGACCCTGCAAGAGGGAGCCAACGCAAGAAGATGTCCTGAGCAATTCTCATCTGGGTAGATAGTCAGCAAGTCAGAAGTGGAGAGCCTGGGACCAGCTCACAACCAGCAAGATAGGCAGCTCAGAATCTTCATCAAGAGAGGCATCCCACTCCATAAATTGATCCAGCCAGTTGTCAGAGTGGTCAGATTCAGAATCCAAGTCAGATTCACAGTCTTGGGAGGCTGTGGTGGTGTCCGAGTCCAAAACTTGAAGGGTGGATCTTTCTGAGTCCGAGACGAGGGTGTCTGTGGAGGTGTCGCTGATGTTGGGGTCGCAATGAGTCATGAGGGCGAGTGCTACCACAGCAAGTGTATTCACGGTCCAAGCAGCAACTTGAAGGACAACAGGGATGACTCTCTGCACATTTGACCACACATTGTACCTGTGGAGACGTGAAACGCCAGGATGTTTTGAGGTTGCTTGGGGTTGAGTTTCTCCAGGCTAAGCAATGTACACCATGCGGTAGCAGGTACTATGCCATGCTACAGTCCGCTATGCAAGGGCAGTGGGTGGAACAGTGAATATCACCACTTAGATGTCATACTTGTGTGGCTTGGTAGCCCAGGTAGCATCGCATAGTATCATGGGTACTATATAGTCCTATATAGCAGGGCAGATGCTACATGTGCCTATATAGTACATACTGTGCTATGTAGCAAAAAGCACTTTCCTGATGTGTGTTGCTGTGGTCACTGTGGTTCAATTCTTTTGTACATAGTTATTCGTGCATGGCAATCATACATCACATTTTAATGTTTGTGCTAGTAGTGGGTCTGCAGTGTGATGGTGTCTGCAACAGCTAGCTGGACAATGGAGTATGTTAGGTAGTTCACTGTACAGTGTCGTGTCAAGGTGATGACTGTGTAGCACTGTGTATTGGAGCAGTGCTGTGCTGTGCCATATTTGGGTGACTTACTGGACAGCAGGCTTTGAATAGCCAGTGGCTATACAGGCTGTCACAGTCACACATGCTGTACAGATCATAATTGTGTGACTGTGACAGCCTGTACAAAAGGGGACATGTCTGTGATGGTTGTGACAGCTGTATCTGAGTGTCCAGTGCTGGCTGGCAACCAAGGGATTTGCTGATGTGTGATTTATCAGCACTACTATCAAAACCAAAAGGAATTAAGCCCCTTCTAATATATGCTCACAAAACACAATGCTTCTATGGTGTCTTTGGTAATTTAAGCCCCCCCACAAACCCACACTGATTCCCTCATAAGACCTCAAATGACCAGTCAACCAAGCAACAACTCCACCTCCACCACTTGGCACGCACCCAACCATCCTGCCCCCAGGCAGATGATGCTTACAACACACTGGCACACATGCCCCTCAGGCCCCAACAGCCCCTTGCAAGAGCGTGACCCAATGACCACTATTTTCCCTATTTTCATTGTTCATTCCCTGTCACATGCCCATAAATGTAATCCAAACCTCATGTAACCTATGTACAGCAACTGCTCCAGGGCCCACTCCACCCAAGATACATACAGAGCACCCCCACCCCCTTACACATACACTATACACACACGATGTAAATGTCCACCAAAAGGCACAAGCCTTACGGACAATAAACGAGGATCCAAAAAAAAAAAAAAAAATTATAATAGTACTCCACTTCCGCCACCCTTGGCCTCCCATTGCCATATGCACTGATGCCTGCAGTTTCGAGTTACGCGTAAGCGACGTCCGCCACGAGCTTCATGATGATTAGTATAAAACTGCCATCTCTGCGGAAACAATTCCAAGCCCCACGCCCGTCATGACCAACAATGGCAAGAGATTCCAAAAAGCGAAATGCCTTTGCCTCACGTGGATCCCCTTTTTCCCCAAAATGGCTCGCCAGAGCAGACCTGCAAGGGATGCTGAAAACGTGAAGCTGATGGCTCCAATGTTCGACGCTACAGCAAGCGCGATGGAAGCTGCACGGTTGGTATCATATGGAAGGGCGGCTGCACGAACGACTTTGGTGAGGAGGATGGTGGCGCCAATGTTGGTCCCCAAGAGGTTGCACAGGATGACAGTGAAAACACCAATTAACCAGATGGTAGGGTGTAGTCGATTACCAGATACTCGGACGAGCCAGTCGGCAAATACCTCCACCCATCCCTGGTGATTGAGCGCTTCTATAAGAATAAACTGAGAAAATGCAAAGGGGATGAAGGCAAAAGGCAACCGCTGCAGCGTAGTGGTAAAAGTCGGGAAGTGGTTGTGAAGTCGATAATGCAGATCGCCCACGTATGACCGATGCCGCCTGGGAACGTATGGCATTTCGATGTAGGGTTGCGGCTCCGTATTGGACTCGATTTGAGGCGTTTCCAGATACGACCCGATGGCAGTTTCTTCATCGGGTGGGAAAGAAACAGGAGTGATGCCGTGACATTGCGGGGCATGACTGGACGACGGATCCTGTATGCGGAGGAGATTGTGGTTGTTCTTTATCTGGAAATGGGGTGTAACCCACGGTGTCTTTCGGACGTTGGTCGGCTGACGTGAATTTCTGTATTTCCGGACACGACTGGACAACAGGCCCCGCACCTTGTAGAGGAGAGTGTGATCTTTCTTCGTCTGGGGATGGGGAGTAAGGCGAGATGTCTTCCTCACGTTGGTCAGCTGAGGTGAATTTCGGGGTTTCCGGGCACAATTGGACGACAGATCCTGTACATGGTAGAGGAGACGGTGGTTGTCCTGGGGATGGGGAGTAAGGCGAGGTGTCTTCCAGACGCTGGTCGGCTGAGGTGTCTTTGACACGTTGGTCCTCAACGACTGTGGGTCCCCGAAAAGTTTCCCCGGTACTAGTAGCCCTCGGGACACTATGGGCTAACATTGAAATACAACGGCCCAACGTTGAGATGCCATGACACAGTATTGAAATACCCCGACACAACATTGAGATACCACGACCCAACTTGATCTGGATACCATGTGTCCGCCGATAGTGATCCCACGTAAGATCGAATAGGAATTTACAGGTAGCGAACGGTAAACTGATCATCCAGACGTCGATTCCGAAGAAGCTCACGACGAGACAGAGGATAAGCATTGCACCAAGCATAAAACTGCCAACCCAGGCACCAACGGGGTCCAGAAGAGCGGACCGGGGATCCCGACGGGCGTTTCGGACCAATGTCCGTGGGACCTGATTGCGGTACTGGAATGCTAGCACAACAAAGCAGCAGATATTACAAGCGAGGAAGGGAAGGATGGTATACGCTGTGAATGCGACGATGTTGACATTGAAACCCTCGCAGATAATGATCTGGTGTGAACTCGCTCAGAGCAGGTCCAGTTTATGAGGAAAACACGCACATTTGTTGGATTCCCTGCAAACAGTACCATGCTGGCGGTGTTCGCAGCAGCGAATTCAGCCATGACCCATGCCCACGGATCGACTTCTGTGGCGCTTGTGTAGTGGACCAAAAATGCAGTGGCAGAGGAGATGATGGGATCATTGCCGAGTAGGATGGAGAAAAGAGTGAGCATGACGTAGGAATAAAGATACAGCTTCAACCCATTGTGGCCACCCCTGTTGCTGACCCAAAACGCTGCGACCTCGAGTATACCGGTGATATCGAGAGTTATGGCCATATAAGCCAGAGATAAAAAGAAGATGAGGATGTTGTACGGCTTGACGCCTTCCGTTCCAACAATACCATTGCGGATGACTGCCGGATCAAGACACTGAGCGGCCCATAGTAACGCGATTGCAAGGATTGGTGCGGTGGTGCGGTTTATTGGTATTCGAGGCATGTGACGGGGTGTGGGTATGGAAACTGGACGGATGACGAAGAAGATGGAGATGATAAACACCACCAAGGTGGCGATAGCATATCCAGATGTCATGAGGCGTATCTGGGGGAATGAGGCATATCCGGGGGAATGCAGAGTTATGTACGACGTCGGGTGTATTTAACCGACCCGTACCCGGCCAGCCACGACGAAAACCACCGCCTATTACAGACCGCGAGCGACGTGGCACGCGATCGATCGGGGTAGGGGAGTGCGCTCAAACACGTAGGTGGAGAAACTGGAGCTTACTGTATTTTAAAGGATGCCGACTCTCCTTCATGCACAGAACCTTTGCATAATGCATGACCTATTTCATACGACTGTAACAAGCATGGTGGGTCCTATGCTAGAAACGACGTGGCCCGAGCAGTGGTCCATTCGCAGCGTGAGTGGTTCACAGAGTTGTGCACGTGTTGCACATGCTTTCGACGACACAGCAAGTCGGGAAGCCCCGGAGTCCTCCGTAAGGCCTAATGTTCCGCCCGTGCGCAAGACTTGCGAGACTTTGTTTCAGGCTTCAGGCTTCTGCCCCAATGCAGCCCCATAGCCTCATCTGTCCACTATTTTTGCTATGCCGTCTACCGGGTCAGACACCTCATCCTGGAGGCAACGCTCGAAAGGAAAGTGAGGTATTACCAAGCATGTTCCGAATGACCAGGGACCAGTTCACCTTGTCAGCATCATCGTAACACAACGTTCCAACACGCATAAACCCATTTTGGATCCCTCTAGATCGCCCTCCCGCAGCCTCGTACCTATAATATCATCTTCGTCATATTGCACCTGCTTGTATTGGAATCACCATACCAAGCACTAGTCGGGGCATAATGCTGGGCTGCTGAAGCATGGGAACTTCTCGTTGACGAGATCAGAGCGACGACTGGCGAACATGCATGTACGTCACGCGTCGCATTGGTGCAGGGAGAAGAGAACTTGTGGTAGCGTGAGAGTACAATGTACACCTGGATCAGGCCTGTCGAGAACACGTGATCGTGAAACCTTGAGATCAATTGGTACACCCTGAGTCAACGTTTGCCATAAGACATCGTACTGAGCCCTCGTACGATCCTGTAGTTGAACTTGCTGTGAGGTGGATTTGCCAGTGGGTTGGTGTACAGGAGCCAACAGCATTTCGCTCGCTGTGTCCAGGTATAAAAACTGCTGTAGAGCGAGCGAGCGACTCATCTGTCACTTCGGACTTTGTGCGGTAGTTCTACTTCATCTTCCTACCACTACCACCAGTAGTACGTCGTCGACATGTTGTCGACCCGCGCTGCATCGCTGCCTTCTCGTTTGACCGTGGCTACAAAAGCTGTTGTCCTCGCTGGTCGCCGCCAAGCTGCGCTCACCGCCTTGCGCACTAGTGTTTCGGTTAGGTCCATCCACTCTGCTGTCCAGACCGACAGGGTTCGTTCTCTCCACCACGCACTCACCACCTTGTTGACGTATAAATAGGATACGATCACCCGCCTGCTCTACTCTCTTGGTACAAAACGTGAAGTCGAACGTCACCTCCGCATCTTCTCATCCTGCTCGAACCCGTCCCAACCCGCAAAATTTGCTGTCATCAAAATCGGTGGTGCAGTCCTCGATGATCTCGATGATCTTGCTCTCAGTCTTAGCTTCCTCTACCGCGTGGGTCTCTACCCTGTCGTCCTCCATGGCGCTGGTCCCCAAATGAACAGCATCATCGAGGGCGAAGGCGTTAAGCCGGAGTATATCGATGGTATTCGTGTCACTGGTACGTCCCCTTCTCCGATGCTCCTATCTAACATACCCATGTATCTTTTTCGCCCACACACCACAGACGCAAAGACGCTCCAAATCGCTCGTCGTGTGTTTCTCGAGGAAAACTTGAAACTGGTTGGCGCGCTCGAGAAGCTCGGCACGCGTGCCCGTCCCATCACCTCTGGTGTTTTCACCGCCACCGCTCTCGATTCCGACAAGTACGGTCTTGTCGGCAAGGTCACTCGCGTCGACAAGCGGCCCATCGAAGCGTCGATCCGTGCGGGTGCATTGCCCATCTTATGCAGTCTTGCTGAGAGCAACGAGGGACAAATTCTGAACGTCAACGCAGACGTTGCCGCAGGAGAACTTGCCAAGGAGCTTGAACCGATGAAAATTGTATTCCTTAATGAAAAAGGTGGTCTGTATCATGGCGTTACGGGAGAAAAGTTGGATGTAATCAACCTTGACGAGGTGTGTCCGATCTCGGAATTTCTCCTGAATATCATAGTCATTGTCGATGCACAGGAGTACGACCAGCTCCTGAAGGAACCTTGGGTAAAATACGGTACAAAGCTCAAGCTGCGAGAGTTCAAAGAGCTTTTGGACGTCCTTCCTCGCTCCTCCTCTGTTGCAGTCATCTCCGCCGCCAATCTTCAACGAGAACTCTTCACTGATTCTGGCGCTGGCACACTCATTCGTCGAGGATACAAGCTTTTCAAGCATCAGACTTTGGGAAGCATAGGGAAAGACCGTCTTCGCCAGGTTATCTCTGAGCGCGACGAGGGTGTTCGTACAGGCAATGAAAGCGTTGCAGGGTTCCTCTCCATGCTTGAGGACGCGAAGCCAGGGGAGTGGTCAATTTATGCTGATGAACCTCTCGACGCCGTTGCTATCGTATCTCACCCTGAGGGTCAGATACCGGTGCTTACGAAAGTTCTTGCATCCCGCTCTGGCGTCCTCAACGGTGTTCTCGACAACGTGTGGAATGCACTGAAGAAGGATCACCAACAACTAGTGTGGACCGCCTCTATATCTCCCCCTACCGCTCCCTCGCCTACTTCTCACCCCGCTCAGGGTGAAGAGATGATGGATCGTTCATGGCACTTTGATCGTGCTGATGGTTCCTTCACGCGTTCTGGCCGCTCCTTGTTCTGGTACGGCATCAGTGATGTGAGTGAAGTGGAAAAGGTCGTGAAGGGCCTTGAGCAAAACGGACGAATAGGGAGATCGTATCTCCCCGTCGGGCCTGCGAGGGCTCAGTTGGGCGGGAGCAGGGGTTACGCTACGCTAGCGCGTCAACCCGCAGTCCCAAACGGTAGTCGAGGGTATGCCACTCACGCACCTGTGCCTTCCTCGGAACCGAAGCGTGTCGCACTCATCGGAGCACGAGGATACACTGGTCAGGCGTTGACTTCCTTGTTGAATGCACATCCGTACCTCTCCCTCACACACGTTTCTTCTCGTGTCCTTGAAGGATACCCACTTGAGGGGTATACCAAATCCCCAATCACACATACAAATCTTTCGGTCAAGGATGTCGAACGGATGGAGAAGGAGGGTGAAGTTGATGCTTGGGTAATGGCTCTTCCGAACGGGGTATGCAAGCCCTTCGTGGACGCTATTGAGAGCGGCTCGAAGGAGAGACGAGGGGAGGGTAGTGTTGTCGTGGACTTGGGCGCGGATTACAGGTTCGAGGATGGTTGGACGTACGGATTACCTGGTGAGGAGTCGTTTTCTTCTGGTTTGTAAAGAATGGTTTGGGGGTCTGTAATATCAAGATTCTTTCCCATGTTCTTATGGCTCGCGTTATACCCCATTAGAGTTGCACGGCCGCGCCGATATTCGCGCCTCCAAACGAATCGCAAAAAACCCTGGCTGCTATGCCACCTCGACGCAACTCCTCACGGCACCTCTCCTTCCATACCTTGCTCCCCCTGCATGGCTCACCGTCTTCGGTGTCTTTGGGTACAGTGGTGCCGGGACGATCACCCAGCCAGGCGAAGCCGGAGTCCGCCCAGTAACCCTGCCCAAAGTAGCGCCGGAGGGCCTCGAGTCTGGCGTTCGCCCCTACTCGCTCACGGACCACATCCACGAACGTGAAGTAGGACATCACCTCTCGAAACTCCTCCACGTGCCGGCCGTCCTCGCCGCTGTCGCAAACTCCAAGCCACGCATGCAGGTCGCATTCATTCCGTCCGTTGCGTCCATTTTCAGTGGCATCCTCAGTATGCTCTCGTTCTCGCTGTCCACCTTGACACTGAGCGCGAGCGATATCGCCTCACTCTACGCGTCGTACTACGCCGGGGAGCGCCTCGTGCGTATCCAGAAAGGTGTACCAACGGTCCAAGCCGTGCAGGGCCAGCACGGGTGGGTCGTCGGTGGGGTACAAGTGCACAGTGGACTGGAACGCGTCGTCGTAGTCGGCGGGTTGGACAATTTGCTCAAGGGGGCTGCGACGCAGTGTTTGCAGGTGCGTCGTCGCGTGTTCGTGTTTCGTTCTCTACTTTTCCCTGATCGTGGGGCTTGGGTATGCGGGTATTCTGGTGGAAGAGGAGGTTGCGTAGACGTGGGTGGGATCCTGTTGATCCGAGGTGATCTTTGTCATGCAAGTCTCTCCTCTCCGACCCTCCTCTTCACTTGTTTCCTCATTGGTGTACTCTTTCGTCACAGGTGGCTTTCCTATGGTCTGAGCAAAAGCAAGTGAATCTTTCTAACGCGCTTCCAGGGTGCTGAACACCTTCGACGCCTGCTTGACTAGCCGTATTTTGTATCATTATCTCGTAACGAACTACACGAATCCGCCAGCTATCGCAACACCTGGTTTGCATTTCCAGGGAGAACCTTATCATCGCTTCTTTACTAGGAGCCTTCTTGTGAGTCACTTGGTTTGACAGGCAGACGCTATCCCTACCAGATACATGTTGTTATAACGGTGAGATAACTGATCTTCATGATGTCAGAGGACGGTTTTCAGAGATTTGATTTCAGTCCGTCAGTCTAACCGCTCGTTTGTAGTCGTGATTTCTTACGGCCCTTCAGACGCTGTTCTATATCAATTTTGCCGCGGGGGTACTGGGAGATTTTTTTGGTAGCAATCGTTGTGCTGCGATCTGTTCATGTCAAATTTTCGGAGGTAAGGAGTCTTCATTCGATCTACTGCGTGTTCATTTGCTCCCTTTGCCAAAGGACGGACAAACTGTTCAATATGCTCATTGCATACTTGGTTGCGACCGGTAAGCCGCCTGTCCTGGTCTCACACTCTTGATCATCTTGAACAACCCTTTACTAGGCTTCTTCACATCGTACGTCGCTTTTCGTCCGATCTCTCCGTCACAACTGTTGAATGACCACATCAATTAGGGTCGATGCTATACTTGGAACTGTCCTTGTGCGTGTATTTCCGTCCTCTCTACCTTGAAGCGTCGTTTATCGCGTCGTAGTATGTGACGATGCCGAGAAACTTCATTTTCATTGGGTTTTACGTCAATCTCGCAAAGAGTATGCAGTCTCAATCTCTCAGCTAAATTTTGTCTACTGAGATCGTGACTCTAGTGTACATCAATTCGTATCTCGCTTTGTAAGCACGATCGTCCTACGGATTGGCAAAACGACTCACCTGATTGTCATCATCCAGACTCAACGCGCTCCAGCACCTTCAAGAGAAATCCAAGCCGTGTACCACCCACTCCAGGAAGCAGCCCTCACTGTCGAATCCTTTCGACAAGGCACGTCTCCCCCTTCGACCTTGTGCGACTTGGAATCATACTTACTTGTCTACCCCCCGCCGAATTAGTCGTGCGTATCCAGACGACGGTGGATCAAAAGTCGGAACGGTATTATTCGCGTTGAGTGTCGCCTTCTTGTGGCAGATGCGTCTCGTTTGCAGTTGGGAGCAGGGAGGGGATGAGACCGCGAAAGTTGACTGCTCTTTTGTGTATCATATGAATCTCACGTATCTTATGTATGAGTGTTACTGCAGTGCAGTGCGCAATGGGTCTCTGTCGGACGTTTATATGAATGAAAGATGGTGCGAACCAAGACGGTTCACTGACTGGCGCAACAGCAGCCTATGAGCCTATACATCCGGGCAAAGTAAGGAGGCGTTTTGTGGAATCCTATCCGGTAGTTAGTTGGGTACGAACCGTAAATTGGTTTTGTGATTATACGTGGACGTTGCTTGTTGTCGTGACCTAGGGGGGGAGCATGTCGGTGGGTGACGCATTAGGGTCCTCAAGGTAAGTATAATGGGGGTAGGGATGGGTTCTGGTAACGGGGTTAGCGTCGGACGATCAATGCAGTGGTGTATGTTGGAGTCAGCGTGCGTTCAGATGATGGCTTATAGGGCAGGGTCACCGGCCGTGTGGGGCAGATGATTTTTTTTTCGAGCGTATGTGCTCGTCCTTGCCCGGCTTTTGGGGTGGAAAAACTGACCTGTGGTGGTACAGACCCAACAGATTGTACAAACAATGATATATAATCAAAAGCGAGAGGCTGTCGCTCGCTGGCAGGTTGCCTGCACAACTGCGCAGCCTCCTGAACGGCGATTAAATTATGTGGGCTGGTCACCAGACTAGACACTGCCCAATTGCCTCAAGTGCCCGACATCGCAGCCTTTTCCCCAAACAACAGCGTCGAGTCAAGTTCTACGAGCCAGTATGAAACCGAAAGGTATGTTTCTCTTCCCTTTCAGCGTGAACAGTAGTGAAATAATCATATATATTCAAGTTTGCAGGGTACATTCAAGGGCAAATCCCGTCGTCGCCAGGTTTAAACAAATTTCGGCAGCCCGCAGGCGTTCAAAATGTACTCGTTTCATTTTGTCCGTGTACAGGGCAGTGAACTGATTTGATGTGTCTACTAGTTGAGCAGCTGCGTTCACTGGGAGAATCCCTTGTTGCAAGGTTTGAGCGAGAAAGCGGGACAAGTGCCAACACCGACGAGGCAATCATCATAGATCGTCAAACACCAGAACCTTTGTGTCTACCTGGTGACCCTAATCGACAGGCCCCTTTGGCCGACTTTCCACTTCCTCTCCGGTGTTGGTACAACCTGCTCAGAGAAACAACAGACCTTCAGGAGGGCATTGTTCTTACCCGAGAAGGGCTCGAACTTTACCCACCCGAGCATGTCAGTCGATGGACCATTTTAGCAATGACTGCGCTTTGGCTCGGCATTCAGCACAGACGAGTCAGCGGAGTGGGGTCCATCATCCTCGAGCAAGAAGCTGTGAACCATTTCACGCAAAGGCACCGTGATCGCTGGGTTGGTTTGAACAAAATTGCATTCCGTCTCTCAACACGCTACGGGCAGCTCGGGAGAATAGTGGACCTCGATGATGCCATTGCTCTCCATCGAGAAGGACTCGAGCTTCGCCCGCAAGGACACCCTGGTCATTCCATGTCTTCAAACAACCTTGGAACGTGTCTCTTGACTCGCTACAACCAGCTCGGGGCGATGGCGGACCTCGATGAGGCCATTGTCCTTGGCCGAGAAGCACTCAAACTTCACCCACGAGGACACCCTGATCGCTCCATGTCTTTGAGCAACCTTGCAGTTTGTCTCCGGAACCGCTATAAGCAGCTCGGGACAATGGCGGACCTCGATGAGGCCATTGTCCTTGGCCGAGAAGCACTCGAACTTCACCCACGAGGACACCCTGATCGCTCCGTGTCTTCGGGCAGCCTTGGGGTGTGTCTCTTGAGTCGCTACAACCAGCTCGGGGCGATGGTGGACCTTGATGAGGCCATTGACCTCGGGCGGGAAGCACTCGAGCTTCGCCCGCGAGGACACCCTGGTCGCTCCATATCTTTGAACGACCTTGGATTGTATCTCGCGACTCGCTACTACTACCAGCTCGGGGCAATGGCAGACCTCGATGAGGCCATTGTCCTCGGCCGAGAAGCACTCGAGCTTTCCCCGCAAGGACACCCAGATCGCTCCACGTCTTTGGATAACCTTGGATTGTATCTCTTTCTTGGCTACAGGCAGCTCGGGGCAATGGCAGACCTCAATGAGGCCATTGTCCTTGGCCGAGAAGCACTTGAGCTTCGCACACGAGGACACCCTGATCGCTCCATGTCTTTGAACAACCTTGCATTTCATCTCTCGACTCGCTACGACCAGCTCGGGGCAATGGCAGACCTCAATGAGGCCATTGTCCTTGTCCGAGAAGCACTCGAACTTCGCCCGCGAGGACATCCTGATCGCTCCATGTCTTTGAACAACCTTGCAGCTCGTCTCTGGACTCGCTGGAAACAGCTCGGGGAAATGGCAGACCTTGATGAGGCCATTGTCCTCAGCCAAGAAGCACTTGAACTTTGCCTGCGAGGACACCCTCTTCGCTCCTTGTCTTTGGAAAGCCTTGGATTGTTTCTCTCGATTCGCTATGACCAGCTCGGGGCAATGGCGGACCTCGATGAGGCCATTGTCCTTGGCCGAGAAGCACTCGAACTTCGCCTGCAAGGAAACCCTGATCGCTCCGTATGTTTGAACAACCTTGGAGCGTGTATCTCGACTCGCTACAACCAGCTCGGGGCAATGGCAGACCTCGATGAGGCCATTGTCCTTGGCCGAGAAGCACTCGAACTTCACCCGCAAGGACACCCTGTTCGCTCCACGTCTTTAAATAACCTCGGATCGTATCTCTCGACTCGCTACAGGCAGCTCGGGGCGATGGTGGACCTTGATGAGGCTATTGACCTCAGCCGAGAAGTACTCGAGCTTCACCCGCGAGGACACCCTGCTCGCTCCACGTCTTTGAACAACCTTGCACTTCATCTCTCGACTCGCTACAAGCAGCTTGGGGTGATGGTGGACCTTGATGAGGCCATCGTCCTCGACCGAGAAGCACTCGAGCTTTCCCCGCAAAGACACCCTGTTCGCTCCACGTCTTTAAATAACCTTGGATCGTATCTCTCGACTCGCTACAGGCAGCTCGGGGCGATGGTGGACCTTGATGAGGCTATTGTCCTCGGCCGAGAAGTACTCGAGCTTCACCCGCGAGGACACCCTGCTCGCTCCACGTCTTTGAACAACCTTGCACTTCATCTCTCGACTCGCTACGTCCAGCTTGGGGCGATGGTGGACATTGATGAGGCCATCGTCCTCGCCCGAGAAGCACTCGAACTTTGCCCACGAGGACACCCTGATCGCTCCATGTCTTTGAACAACCTTGCACGACATCTCTCGACTCGCTACGACCAGCTCGGGGTGATAGTGGACATTGATGAGGCCATTGTCCTTGGCCGAGAAGCACTCGAACTTTGTCCACAAGGACACCCTGATCGCTCCACGTTTTTGAGCAACCTTGGATTTCATCTCTCGACTCGCTACAACCAGCTCGGGGCGTTGGCGGACCTCGATGAGGCCATTGACCTTGGCCGAGACGCAGTTGACCTTTCCCTTCCGAGTCGTATTGATTGGTCCAGCTCATTGAAGAGACTTGCAAGCGCCCTCTATACTCGGTTCATGCAGCTGAGACAAGCAGACGATAAGAAATCCCTATTCAGTCTCTATGCTCAATTGGTTGATGCTCCTCAATTGGTGTCTTCAATGGATG
>JBBPQG010000107.1:0-33414 GCA_038092395.1 Boletus variipes var. fagicola | reverse complement strand
GGACCTAGCCAACATCCCCCTTGATGAATGCCCTTCCTATGGCGGGAAGATATCAGTGTATAATTCTGCAGTGGCCACTTTCTATGCCCCAAGTGACATCAGTGGTGTAAACAGCATGTGCCATGAATACATTCACTCGTGTCCTTCATGGAGGCAGGCATATCCCTGGCATGACTGCACATTTGTCACTACCGATTCAGGTTTAAAAGGAATGGAAGGCTTGGATGTTGTGCGCATTCTGGCTTTTTTTTCATTCACACTGCATGGGGAGCGCTTTCCATGTGCAGTCGTACATTGGTTTGTCCGCTCAGACGGGCCAGATTCTGACACCGGAATGTGGATTGCGCAGCCTGGCTTCAACACCCATCACCAACGCAACATATCCATCATTTATATTGACTCCATTTACCGTGCTGCGCACCTCATCCTGATCTATGGCACTCAGTCCATCCCATCCGAGCCTCTAATCCAACCACATCACTCATACGACATATTCCGGGCATTCTACATCAACAAGTTTGCCAACCATCATGCCTTCAAGATTGCATCTTGACTTTGCCCTCGCTGCCACCATTGCTGGCAGCCGTCTGAGCCAACATCCATTGATACAACCCACCACAATCACCACTCTACACATCGCTCAATTTGTTTGTCAAGACTCTGACCGGAAAGACCATCACCCTTGAGGTCGAGACTTCTGACACCATCGACAATGTCAAGACCACTGACCAGAAAGACCATCACCCATGAGGTCGAGACTTCCGACACCATCAACAACATCAAGACTGCTGACCGGAAAGACCATCACCCTTGAGGTCGAGACTTCCAACACCATCGACAACATCAAGATCAAGATTCAGAACAAGGAGAGGTAAGTCCTCAATCCATCTCCACACTTCTCGTCTCACATTCTACACAGTAACCCCCCTGACCAGCAACACTTGATCTTCACTGTTTTGGTCCCTCATATTTACTCGATCCATTGGCCCCGGTCATTCATATACTCCTTCTGACAGCAGTATCTCTCCCCCTGCTGTCTACAACCTCAGTGGTGGTGATGACGATGACGACACTTCCCACCCGCAATCACAGCTGGAAACACCACCAACTCGTGCCCACCGTGAGACCATCTGTCATCAGTATATCAAGTCTGAGCAGAGGCATTGCTCCTCCTCCATGCCTGTACTACCAGACCACATAATACTCTCTGCGCTCAAATCATGGCACTCAAGCTTATCTCACGTGGCACTCCCCTCCCAGAGCATCTCCAGCAGTCTATCAAACCGCACAACTCTGTTGCTGTGGATCTCGACAAGGTGCTAGCGCCCGCCGACATCAAGATTAGGATCGTTGTTGCCACCATAAGGATGCAAAATGGTGTCGTTTCAAAGGGTGTTGTTCCTCCTACCCTCACCATTCGTCGTGTAGGCTGTCGCTAAGACATCAGCTGCACCCATCGAGTGAATCAAGCTGTTGGTCCAAAACCAGGATGAGATGGTCTGTCGCCCACAACCTGCGCTCCTGCCAGCTCCAACTCACTTGGCTTTCAGATCAAGCAAGGTCATCTTGCTACACCATACAAGGGCATTTCCGATGCTTTTGCTCGTACCTACAAGGAAGAGGGTCTCGTCTTGCTATGGCATGGAAATACTGCCAATGTGATCCATTACTTCCCTACGCAGGCTTTGAACTTCGCCTTCAGTATGTCTATTCACTCTGCCTTTGTTTCGCATTTATTCACCGACTTGCAGAGGATTACTTCAAGTCGCTGTTTGGCTTCAAGAAGTCGGATGGGTACTGGAAGTGGTTCAGTGGTAACGTCGCCTCTGGTGGTGCCGCCAGTGCTTCATCCCTTCTTTTTGTGTACTCTCTCGATTACGCCCATACCCGGCTGGCCAACGATGCCAAGTCCACCAAGGGTGGTGAAGTCCGTCAGTTCAATGACCTTGTTGATGTCTACAAGAAGACACTCGCATCAGATGGTATCGCAGGTCTCTACCGTGGTTTTGTACCCTCGGTTGTTGGTATCATTGTCTACTGTGGTCTCTACTTTGGTTGCTATGATTCGCTCAGTATGTCACTTTTTTTTTACTTCCGGTCGATCGGTGTTGATACCTATTCGCAGAGCCGGTCATCCTTGTGGGTAACCTCGAGGGTTCGTTCTTGGCCTCATTCTTCCTTGGTTGGGGTGTCACAATTGGTGCTGGTCTTGCGTCGTATCCCCTTGATACTATCCGGTTGGTGACTTGTCTTGATCCATCTAGTATTGCTCTGACTTGTTCTGCAGCCGTCGCATGATGATGACTTCTGGTGCTGGCGTGCACTACAAGTCGATGTTTGATGCTGGGTCACAAATTATTGCCAAGGAGGATACCAAGTTGCTGTTCAAAGATGCTGGTGCAAACATTCTTCATGGGGTCGCTGGTGCTGGTGTTTTGTCATAATACGACAAGCTCCAACAGGTCATGTTTGGCAAGGTCTACGCTGGTGGATCAGGCTAAACATTTTACACATCGTCTGGGCCTTGGCACTGTCCTCTCCTTTTTATCCACATATCTCCCTAGACTTTGTTTTATTCCCTTATTCCTCTATCACTGGTCCCCCCCACCGTGCCTATCCCTCCCATCCAGGATCCCACCACCGAACAGCCTGCCCAGGATGAAGAGACTCCTGCACCTCCCCTTCTCAACATCCCCCCCACTGACTTACCAAAGGGTCCCTTTCTTGAAGACGACACAAACTCGTGCTCTGTCTTCGTGACAGAATGCAAATCTTCATCAAGGTCAAATCCTCAGATATCATTGACAACATGAAAGCAAAGATTCAGGACACAATGGCACCGGGCCACGGATGGTAGCATCGCATTTACTTATGCAATTTACCACTTACTTGAATACTGGAAATATGTGGTTATTTATCCATACTTATTTGACTTATGTGCTTATACCACTTAATCTTGACAATGTGGATCAAGAGTGAGACTACTTATGACACTTACCGCCCTTATGTCACTTATGTGCTTACAGGTGAGAGACTAAGTGCCATAAGTACACGTAAGTAAAGTGTTATTTTCCTGATGGCCTCTTAACAACCCAGCCATCCAGCAAGGTCTCTGGAGGCAAAGCCGACCCTAGTGCTAAGTTCTCGACAGTTTATTCCTCTTTCATGATTATTTTTGAGCTATGGAGACCTTCAAGCTCACATTTACTTTTTAAGGTGGGTTTCGAACTTTTATATATATTCTAGTTTATTGTCCTTTTGGGGTGGTGCATTTTGAACTTGCATGTTGAGCTGTCTGCTTTCTGCAAATTTGGGGGACCTTCTTTGAGTCACTCTATCTATCCCTTCACTAAACCTTTTGGCAGCCACCACCCAGTTTCACGTTTAATCACTGCTGTTCTTTTGCATCAACTTACGCCTCATTGGTCGAAATGAGCATATGCGCTGTTCCTGCAGCCCAGCCCATTTGTTGCCAGATGACTAGTGACGGTCACACCTGTAGTACCGTCCTCTTTATGGGTCACAAGGAAGCAGATGGTATCTGTATCCTCATGCGGTGGGTCTTCTTTGACTTGACATGTGGTGCCGTTGTTTAATCTCTCTCGCCTGCATTCGATATGGTAGGAATAAGGTCTACATTGCCCTGTCTGGTGTTCAAAAGAATGGGTCGAATCGTCATATATATTCATTTGCTTAACCTGCAACCCACTCCCTCCTCCACACATCACATTTTTCTCCATTGCCCAAAATGAACATTGGAGAGTCGGCTTGTGTGCTATTGCTCTAGGACACATGAGATTCAGAGGAACATGGGAAACTGCATTTGTACACATTTGCAGAACACTGATGCCATGACGTTATTTGGAGGGGACTTTATTGAGATGTAGGTGTTTGATCTAGGTCAACAGACATCACGATGACAATCGCTGACGTGATAAGCTTTGATGTAGTATAGGAAGTAAGGAAAGAGAAACATGCAGATCTGCTCGATCTAGGGTGTTTGGATTTACAGGAAAAGTCTACTTGGATATCCTCCACGTCCCAATCACTCCCAATACCCCGTTCAATATTTGACGGCTAGCATACCAGAGCCCAGAGGTCGCAGTTATCCCTGTAAAGAGACTGGATCTATGTGTGGAGTATGTCTCACTATCAACTTTCAGAGGAATATTGATGTCAATTTGACAGCAAGTGGCAAGGGGCCAAAATGCAGGCTAACGCGAAGATGTCGTGCTGTGTTCTGTGAACTAATAGTACGGAGTTCTTGGCTCCGCAATCAGAGATACCTTGGACTGATTGAGGGAAACACGATAATGAAGCAACATCATGATAAACTTATTATCAAACCTGCTATGCGTCATTGTGGTCTCAGGGAGGCCCTTGCAAGTTGTGTAAGCTATGTTTACTTGATAAAAGAGACAACTTAAAGATACATCCTTAGCCTTATTTGCACCGAGACGCTATGCACACATGCATGTACTGGTGTTGGACTTCAGATCCAAGGTTAGCCACAATGTGTTCATTATCTGGATTGTATACCCTACTGAATCACCATGCCAAATCTAGTTTCCGTTGTCCGGCTGCAACCACCTTTCTTCTTGAAACTTGAATAGCTACTCCGCCGTCGCCAGCGATGCTCACCCTGTGCTTGTTGACGCTCACCCTGCTCTTTAACAAGCGGCGGTACTATCAATGATAAGCCACCATGATCGTCAAACAATTTGATGAGGCTTTTTACATCGGCAAGGGTGCAGGCATGTGCAGTAAAGACCTTGTGTAGTCCCATGATAAGTCAGCCCACGAGTCAGCTCAGTGAATGCAGAATAGGGACCTGTCGAGCATGAGGCAGCAAGTGACTATGTTTCAAGGTATGCCATGTCTCTTCCCTTGTTTCTGGGTCACCTTATGTGCACTGAGTCTGTGATGTGCATGTCCATCCATTCGGATCCCCAGATTGTACAACACCTGCAGGGAGTCCTCTCTTTTGACCTCAGAGTCTTGGTGTTTGGAAGAGGGCCCTTGGAGGTGTCGGTGGTGCTGATCATGGAAGGGAGGCCTGCCAGGCCTCAGTCTTCCTTACCACCTGAGATCTCTTGATAGAAGTCTTAATCGCGTCTTCGCTCATGGAGGGCGCATAGGTGTATGCACCTTCATAGACCTGAGTACTGCTCCGTGTTTCCCCCATGCACATTTTGTTCTTAGGAATTGTGATGTTGGGTATCCTGTCACCTATGACACCGCAATGGAATACTGGCACAAGGAAGGCAGTGAAATCGGAAGGAGGGGATGTAGATGCGTGCCTGGGTAGTGGGGTTTTGTATGGGTACCTTTTCATCACCCCACCATCAGTTGATGACACATGAGATTCAATGTTGAGTGTGGGTCATTCACACTAGATAGATATGACATATTACTGCGCTAGGACTGTCTCTGATGCTCCCACCATCCCACCATCCCAAAAGAAGTCCATCTACCCAAGATTCTAGAACAACGACAACAAAAAGGTTAGCCTTGACAATGGAGTCCTCACACCAAGTCAATCAGAACAATAATACCAGGATGTTCGGAGGGCATCCAACTGCTTTGAGGTTTATGACACCTCGCTGGCTGACAATAAGAGACATGGAGGCTTGTATCATGGGACCAGAATGGAAATATTTCCTGCCGTCGCTGCCCTATAATGAGGCTGCCTTCATTGTGTCCATGGAGCTGTGAGTAATATGTCAGTTGGCTCGGACACTGATGCCCGCCCTCAGAAACTGCATACCAGTCACTGACTGGATACGTCAACGCAGTTGCATTGCTTGATGGTAGACGAATTTTACTCGGTTAGACTTGGAGCATGCTTGTTCACTAGTGTTGAATATCAATATTGAAGGATGAGTTGAATGTAGAATGCGCCGTTGTGAGTATCTGCATGACTTTCCAACCCTTTGAAGTTGTTTTCTGAATATGGATATGGTCCAGGATCCTCCAGACAGCACATATACAGATTTGCTTCAGCTTCGAGTGTTGCAATTCTGTGAAGGACAGTTCTTGAGTGGTCCAGAACGGAAGACATTGTGGTTTGATCTGGCTGAGACTGGCTCAGCGGCCCATGCCAACATCACGCAGGACATTTTAAAATTAACTGGGTGAGCTTCTACCAGTCATTGAACAAAAAAAGGAAGGCAGATGGTTCTTACTTACTTCCATTGTGTCAATCAAGGAGGTTTTGGCGGCATCTTGGGCAACCTGTCAGTATTTGTTTGGATCTGTTGAAGTTGTGCTCACCTTGACTTTGCAACAGTTGCTCCAACTGAGCATTGAGCCATTAACTTGCTGTGAAGTTGGTGGGTTTTCTCAGCTTTCTACAATGGGTAACTTCGCATGGCACAAGCAGCACTTGACAGAATCTAACTTGGTGTTTGGATTAATTACCTTAATGCGAGATTTGTAACCAGGAATTGTTACACAAATAATACTCAATGACTTGGGTCGCCAATGAGTTTGCATGCTATACGTGCTGGTAGGTGTTTGCGGTTCCTGATGATGTTGGTTGACCTTCTGACCTTTTTATTTATTTATTTAAATCCTCGTTTATTGTCCACAAGGCTTGCGCCTTTTGGTGGACATTTACATCGCATGTGTACTAAGGGTGTATGTAGGAAAATTAGGGGGTGCTCTGTGCGTATCTTGGGTGGAGTGGGCCCTAGGGCGGGTACTGTATTGTAGGTAACGTGGTGTTGGGATTGGATTACATTTATGGGCATGCGACAGGAAGCATGATAATAATGAAAGAAATAGTGGCCGTTGGATCACGCTCTTGTGGGAGGCTGTTGAGGCCTTGGGGCACGTATGCTAGTGTGTTGTAAGTGTCATCCGCCTGAAGGCAGGATGGGTGGTTGTGTGCCGAGTGGGGGGGTTGGGGTGACAGCTTGGTTGGCTGATCGATTGAGGTCTTGTGGGGGGGTCAGCGCAAGTTTACAGGGGGACTTAGATTACCGAAGACGCTGTGGAAGTGTCGAGTTTTGTGGGCATATATTAGGAGGGGCTTGATTCCTTTCAGGTTTGATAACAGTGTTGATAAGTCGCGTGCTTGCCATTTGAGTTGGTCATTGAGCATTCTTTGTTGGCGGGCATATTCTGGGCAGAAGAAGAGGAAGTGGATTATTGTTTCAATCTTGTCTTTGCAGTGTGGGCACATTGGGGTGGGTGCTTTCTTGATGCAGAATAGGTGTTGGTTGGTCGGGGCATGTCCTGAGTGTAGTTGGAAGAGGAAAGATGTCTGTTGTCTGGTTAGGTCAGCTGTGAGTTGTAAGAATGCAGGGGATGGAAGAGAGTTGTCTATTGTTAGTGTTCATTTGGCTCAGGGAGAGGTGCTGAAGATGTCTTTGGTGAGGAGCTTGAGTTGGAAGTTGAGGTCTTGTTTTGCAGCAGCTTTGCTACGCAGGAGTATTTTGGGTCTGTTCGTTCTTGTGCGCAGTTGCCGTGGTAGGAGGGTGGGATCAGTGATGTTACCTTCTGCGGCTGCTTTGGCTTCTTCGTCCACTTCTTCGTTTCCAGGGGCTCCTGAGTGGCCGGGGATCCAATGTATGTCGAGCTTGCGGAGGCGGTGTTTATTCAAGGCTGTGTGGAGGTTAGTGTGGAAGATGTCCATTAGATAGTGGGCGGGTCTGGATGAGAAGTTCTTGGACGCGAGTATTGCCGCTTTGTTGTCGAGGGCTAGGGATACTTTCCTTAATTGCAAGGATCATGCCTACTATTTCAGCTTCAAAAACTGTGTGGTCTTTGTCAGTTCCTAGCTTGAAGCATAATGAGGATACTTGTTGGCCTGACCGGCGCATGACCGTGGCGCCTCCTATTTTCCCGTTGTGTCCAGATCCATCTGAGTAGAGGGTTATGCCCTGCTGGTCTTCTTCTTGTATGTTGAGGCGGATTGCTTCTTCTTTCTTTTGGATGTTGATTTTGACGGGTGGTGACCACTTGGGGCTGTGTCGAGTGGGCGTTATGGTTTCGAAGTTGCGCGGGTCTAGCGGGAATGCTTCCAGGAGTCGGTGGAGAGGGGCTTTGTGGTGTTGATGTTGTCTGAGTGATATTAGAACGTGATGGTGAAGCGGGTGGCGACAGGGGAGAGTGGCAAGGCATAGCGCGGCTCTTTGGCAGTGTTGTCGGATGAGTACTGGGGTGGGTGTAAGGTTAGCGTGTGCGAAACCTTCTGACCTGCCTCAAAAGCCCGCCCTAATAAACATCTCATCATCCCAAGTTCCTTAGGATGTCCATGCAGCAAAACATACCAGTACATTCCTCTACTACCAATTTACCTCTTAAAACCGCTGATCCATCCTCAGTGTTGAACTGCTCGTACAACACCTGCTGAGCCTTCCCGTGGTCCAGACAACTTATTGCTGGATGACCGACGAAAGCCACGAGTGTGGTGCCATCCTCCTGCAGATCCAAAGCTCGTAACCATACACCTCTGCGGTGCACCCACTGTCAGGGGAGATGGTAAAGAATGACAGTGTATCTGTGGTCTGACTGTCATTTGCGGCCCATTCAGAAACAGAGCCTCATCCGCCATGTATTGTCGGCCCATTTAGGATTATTGAGGTGGACATGTCCTTGATGCCTCAAAACGTTTGCGCATGGAGGGACGGTACACAACTGTCATCTTGCTGGCAAGATGCCACCACCTGCATGAGGGTATGATCTCCATCTTTCTTCCTTTTTTTCCTCGTGGTGTAAAATTGCCCAGTATTCGGGGACTATAGAAAGACAAATCAACAGAGGCGATAAGCATCAGAGGGAAAGTGGGAACATAGATGAGGGTTGTACTCCTGCTGAGTGCCACATTGTTTTATTTCGTGCTACAAATTCATCACAGAGAGGATCAATTAGATCAGATACGAGGAAGTAGTAAGGTCTCACACAGTCTGATTCAATCTGTAGTGTAAGAGTAATAGGCTGACAAATTCATCATACCCTTGGAGGCATTCGCTGGGTCTACAGTGGCTGGAAGCATTTCGTAAAAATTCAGAAGCTCCTGCTGTGTGCATGTAATACTCACGCTGTAAGCAAATGTGAGGCCTGCTTGCCAGAATTACACAAAAACCAGACAGTAAAGGATATTCAGTGTCACAGGCAGCCACGGGGAATGCATGAGCATGCCATGGAATCGCCTCGAGCCCTCCATTTCCCACTGCTGTTGGTGTTGGATAGCATGGTCGGTCAGCACTACCCTAATATTGATATGTCGCTGGAGTGCCTGGATCAATCCCATTGGAATGCTTCGGGTATCTACAGCTTGATCCCTGAGGTAACAATGCACTTGAACTATGCTGCTATTGGTATAATCATGGTGGCCAAGAAGAGTCTAGGGAACTCGAATTCAACATTGTGGCGCCGAACTTCAATTTCCATGCCCATTTTCCTATGCTGTATTGTTGAACTTCTGAGGCAACAAACTGTACAGTGCGACTAGTCATTATTCGCGGACTACCACATGGTTCCTGCGTCCACAGTGTTTACTGATGCAGTCGGCGCACTTCATTCCTAAGATTCCCTACTCCTTCCCGTCTCCTGCATTTTTACCCCCAATACATGGCCATCCATTTTACATGGACACACGGGACACCCTGTGACATCCGGCGAGGCGAATGGTTCAAACAGGGACTGGGTCATGGTTACACATAGGTGCACATGATACTGGATGTCAGAATAAACATGTGACCATCTAACAATGTACTGTACCAGCAAGCCCCCACACCAGGAAGAGAGTGCACGCATGCTTCAAGGATTGTTTGCTCTGTCAGCCTGATGGAGCTACCATACTACCCGAACAGCCCTTGGTGCAGTCCCCAGGACTTGGAATTGAGACCAGCCTCAGGCTGTAGTGATGTCTCTAGCTGCCCTCACTTCCTCCCTCTTCCCCGCTCCCATGCTTGTTAGTGCTTGTTAGCTTCCAGCACATCCATCTAACTCTCTCTCACTCGTTCTAGAGCAGTATATTCACTCGTTCATCACATGCTTGATTCTGGATGTCTGTCACCCTAGCTGCATGACAAGCTGAGCTTGCAAGTGCCCTCACATCTAAGCCCTTATAGTATGCTCCCTGTAATATACACTGAACGTAAATTGTGGGGAACAGAGACTTAATGGTATGCCCTTACCACATGTCATTATCACTTTCGGACGGCCATTCGTATGACGAGAGACACAGGAAAGTAAATAATCTTATTAGGCCTTGGTGAGTTGTCACATTCTTTTGAGCTAGTGTTTTGGCATTATTGGGTATGATGGAGCGAGAAAAAGTGCGTATTCCATGAAGGAAGCGTCCTGTTCACCTTTTCATCAAACATGACAGAAGTATTGTCCGTGGAACGGCGATGACAGAAAAGATCATGGGCTCCTTGACCCTAACATGCAAGTCCTCGGTCACCCGAAACAGCAAATGTGCCATATCTCTGTTGCGAATCTGGCACATTGTGATGAGCGCTTGTAGTAGTGTGTATGCAAGAATGTATAGCCCAGACTATATATGTATCCTCCTTGATGTGACCATCTTTGAACTGTATCTAGGTCGTGTTTATCTTGACTTTTGTCGGGCTTGTATGACAAGTCATCTGATTGTGTGAGCACCCTTGAACTTTCCCAAGTCATCCAAGTACATGGTTCTCAGTATCTTGTCAATTGCGACCTTGGTTCCTGATCAGTAAATCTGCTTTAAAGGGCCAGCTCTCAAAAAATCTCAGCATCCCAAACTTCTTAGGATTCCTAATGTACAGCAAAACCCATCAAGTCAAAGTTTGCTTTCCCTTGAGCTGTCTGTCTCAAGGGTAGAGTTTGGAACTTCAAAGCCTCAGATGACACTTCTCTCCTGGCTCCAGCACGATGGTCAGCTCACATTTTGCATCGTTCCCGATGTACACTCGACTTGCCGTATATAGACCAAACGACAAGGACTCAGAGGCATGGGAAAACCTGGCAAGGCAGATGGCAGGAAACACTTGAGGGCATGCTGGGACTTGACTACACCCTATACAAGAACTACTAGTACGACCACGTGGACAAGAAAAGCCTGTCACTCTAGTATCTATGAGACACACTTCCAGGGAGATATGTGTAGTAAACGTGACTAGTATGCAAGTACTTGGGCTTGCAACATGGAAAATGCACTTGCAATGCCATACCAGACATGTTGTTTGCAGTGTAGTCATCATCTTCGGGCTCTAGTTTGATCCGAAGCATGATAGTCTCAGTGTCATTTTATCTTTCTCTGTCGTCTTTCTCTGAGAGCTAGTTTGTAGCAAGGGGATGCCTTCTTATGACTGCTGCGTCTGACGTGTGCGGCAACATGTGTAAAGTTCATACATTCCCATGCATGTTTGCTCAATTGATCCTTGACCCCGGACTTGGAATGACAGGGTAGATCTCATATCATGCTCGTTGCAGGCCAAGTTTGCCGACCACCTGTAATGCTCGCCCTTATAATGCCCATATTGCCAACACGAATGCCAACGCTACAGGAAATTTTACTATACTTCACTTTCCTAATCATTGCTAATCTATTACAGAAATACTGAACATACATCAACATACTGTCTAAACCTCAATCATGTGACCTTCGTCACATGATCTAGTCACATGCCATCACGTGACCCCAGTCACATGATCTTATCTCTTATCTTGGCTATGCACCTCATGGCGACCACATTGTATTCTTATCATCGCCTCATGCTTTTCCTCTTGACTCACTTTCCCTTATCAACCAATAGCAATAACCGCTCTTGTCTAGAGCCTATAGCATAAGTCCCTCTTATCTCTCTTATCACCTCATGGTACCCAGTGACCACACTATTAACTACTTATGGTCAGTATAGCCTCTAGCATAGCTTGGTCTGTGCACGGTCTCTCTTAGTATATATAGTCGTACTTATAGAAGTACAGACCTTAGTCTTATTCACTTTGTTCTTTCCTCTTATTGTTCCTTTGTCCTTTCTTCAACACATTGCTATACATCCTCTGTTGTCTAGGATCACATATTCTACAGACTCGACACCAAGTTCCCTCATAAGGTATAGTCGGAACAAGGGTCATTACATCGAAGACTTAAGAGTCGTTACACCACCAGCCCAGTTTGCTCGCTTGCCACGATGCGTGCACACCCTGCTACGACTGCCACCACAGCAACCCTCGCCCACTATACATACCTGCACTGCTATTGATGAGTTGGGAATCCAGTGCCAAGCATTCCAACTGCGCAGATACAAGTGTCCTGGGGGCTAGAAGTGTGATGAGATGTCGCATTTAGTAAAGCAAGGTGATGTTATTTACGGATCTCCATTATTATTATGTCAATGAGTAGACCACCTGATCACAACCCTGTCATAGAACATTGCCAAGTTTCTAGAACGTTGGCAGGGACTACCTTTCCCAGACTGGCCCAATATCACAATTGCAAAGCTACCCGAAAAAGGTAAATCTGACGTGCGATCACTACAACAGACATTTTTTAGACCAAGTTAACAATCTCCAACAATCTCCGACTGCTGTCACGGTGTACGATGTATTTGCTGTATTGTCCAAAACAAAAAGATCCGATTAGCATGGTGGAGAGAGGCAGCAGCCAGAGGCTGTAGTAGGCCCCAATCAAATTAAGTAATGGGCACTTCTCTTGTTGTTGAGTTACAAAGGATGGGTATTGATTTAAATTGAGTAGCACGAGAAGGGGAATGATGGTTCGTCGTAACCCAGATTCCCTTGCATGGAACAACCTTCAACTCCAATATTTGTGGCAGATGAAGTAACGAATCTTTGCTAAGAGGCATCTGTGACTCGTTGAGTGGGTTGTGGTAAGTCGAGCGGCCACACACATAGACAAAAAACAGCAGGCAAACCTAACAGCATTGATAAGGCCGAGGGCAGATTCGGGCCCTCGGTGAATGCATGGACGCTTGGAGTGTATCACTCCCGTACGTTGGCACCAGGTGTTATGAGAGGTACATCTTGGTGATTCCATCTCTCAAGCGCGTGCATGCAACAAGGGGATTCGAGGGGTGCGACAGGATCCACGATGGGTTGACGTTCTGAGCATGGGGCCGTGATGGAATGTGGCCTGTGACATGCTAAGACGATCAGAATGTGAATCGAGTGCATGTTGGCATACTATTTGTGTCCATCGATACAGAACTTACAACGATTTTTTTAATCCGCCATTTCAAGGGGCACAAAGGAAAAGACCTGAATTTCCATCCAAAAAGCCATGGTGCCAACATGTTCAACCGTGAATATGCGGTCTGGATTTATGTAACAATGGGAAGCCTTAAGACGAGCTCACCCTTCTCGTGTGGCGTGGGCGCTATGCCTGGGCTGTAGCACTGGCTGTGATCCAGACAACGTGTTCTCATACACCATTCTTGCAGTTATCCTGGTGGTCCAAGATCACCCTTGACCTTCTTGGCTTAAATCAAGCGTTGTCCATAACCACATAGCTTGTCTCCTCATCTAAATTCAGATGGCTCGGTCGGGAGGTATGCAAATTCTGTATTCAATTTCTTTAGATCACAGCGGACGACGTGTTCAAGAGTGAAATGTTCCAGTGCAGGAAAACATAATATGTAGTTGGACGGGACCGTTGAACGGCCGTGAATCGGCCGTGGTAATCTTGGAGCCATCCAACTGGGGGGTCATTCAAACATACCAGGTAAATAACCCCTTTTCGGGGATTCGTGACGGATGCGATTTCTGACCTCCGCCGTGTTCACTTTACGTGCGAGATGAGATGAGATCAAGGGATACATTCTAGCCAAGTTGCAACATTGGCTCCCTCGAATCTAGGTCTGATACTATCCACCTATTTGCAGGGATCGGGTGAATGAGCACTGTGGCCAAACACGATCAACCCTAATGTCATTTCCATCCCTCTCGTTTTGTCCAACACTGACTTATCGCAAAAACTACTGACATACGCATCCACCCACCCTTTGACCTGAACAGTTTACATAAAAGCATTCAAATTCAACCCCTAACAAACTGATTATGATGAACTAGCCGACACATGTTGCAACGTTTCATGCCCGTTTTCATTTCCGTCCCGACCGGCTGGGTACCAGAATTCTCCTTTCAATTGCCTACATATACCTGCTCCATTCTATCTAACTGTCTCTGGGGTCTTTGTTGTCGGTCGGGGAGTTTCAGCTTCAAATTTCCACGAGGCTAATTTTTGAAAATTGGCAGTTCCTGTTTCCACTTCTCCCCCGTCTGAGGCTGTCCCGATGATCGTGCACTGCTCTATCTCAGGCACTCTTCTTGGACCATCCATACCGAGCTTCAGCATCGCCATATTGAGACGGCTTTCTTCAGCGGCTGTTGCTGTCGGTATTAGCAGTGAAGGGAGGAGTAAATGTGAGTGGGTCGTTGTACGGGATGTACGGTATTTTGATGGTAGAGACGCTATTCACAAGGATGACCGTCTGAGCCACCGCAAAGTCGTATTGGACGCACACAAGTGTATCATGCAACTAACTCACCGATATTATTTCTGTTCTTACAATTTACTACCGTTTTGCTTGTCGTGTCATCGTACGGCAATGAAGGTCGCTGTCGTCCCTTGTTTCTCTCTCCCTGATCTACAGTTGCAGTTCAAGTTTGTCCTTGTCTTTGCAAGACATTGATATCCGTGGAAACTAGAGGGCGTGTGCGCACAGGAACACACACAAATGACGGAGGGGGCGATGAGTGAGTGGGCTGGCGTTTGCTAGACTGAACTCGGCTAAGGGACGGATAGTATAGGCGCCATCACAGCCATACACAGCCGAATTCTTTCAAACAGAAAAAGAGTAGCCGCAAATAAGCCCGCGAGTAAGCGAAACGACAGGACGAAGTTGGATATCCGGACCGAGGAGCTGCAATTGATGTTTCTTCGTTGTCTGCAGACGGTGTGTTATGGCGTTACGTCGATTTGGTCGCCACTTCTTTTCCTCGTTGAACCGGCGGAGCTGAGTGAGCAGTGCAGACACTGCAGAGGTCCCTGAGAATTGTCACCCCCATACCACCTTGCGGGTGAAGGGGAGCAAGGCGGTCACACGAAGAGACACGAGGTGGGTTATGATTTTTCACTGGATCGCCAGAACTAACACCACTGTGTGGGACAGATTTGGATTTGGATTTGGGGTTGACTGTTGTGAGTAGCGAATACCTTCCACTCTCCGCGACATATTGTGATTGAGGGCCACGCGGGCAGTCAATCGGAGTACACTTGGCAAGCTGTGCAACTGCGTAATGATGAAACCCACCCGAAAGTCCAATCGATCACTCCACATCTGCATCACCATGATAAACTTGGGATCTAGCATTCAACTGCCCGAGAAGGTTACTCTAAAGCACAGGGACAAGGTATGGCTCTGGTAAATTACCGGCACATCAGTCAGATGCGTGGTTGCAGCAGAAGAGTATATAGAGACTCCACGAGGGTAAGCGCCAAGGGAAATCTCATGGGAAATCAGCATCGTACATTGGCGTGGTACGGACCCTTTGTACGTGCGCGACCAACGTTTGGCTCGCCGCCTTCCTGTGTTAACGAGGTCTTGGACCACGCCGTCATCGCCACTTCCGTGCAGCAGTGCATTTCTTGGGGATCTGTAGTCGTCTCTCTCGGGCGGCATGTGTCTGATCACAACGAAGTTGATGAGTGGCCTTGATCTCCTTTAAGGTACTGTGCACTCTATAACGGAGTGATCGGTGTCCGACTCTGTAGATCTAATCCTGATATTATGGGGTGAGTTTCCGTTTCAAGCTCTAGTATTCGGCGTCACAGATACGAACTACCAGTGGGTTTTGTGAAGTGGGTCGTACTGGACTTTGTCACCCGTCGGATATGGCTTACACGTTGTACTTGCCAATGGTTGCTTTGACCCTTAAAGGATGCTCTCAAGATATAAAACCCGTCACGCTGCAACAAACGAGGTCATCCGAATTGCGAAATCACCCAGATGTCTTACCAGTAGCAAATCGCAGCAGACCCGTAGGTCCACCTTTTCTCGAATTCGCCTCTAAAAGTGCTGATCCATTTTCAGCATCGAGCTCTTTCTCCTCAGCCTTCCCGCGGCTGAGATTATTTGCCAGTACGTGAACAGATATGGCTACGAGTGTGGCGCAATCCTCCCTGCGGACAGAGCGCAGTTGGCCGCGCACCTACGCAATGAGCACGGTTTCCGATCCGGCGGCGGAGTGAACAGAAGACAATGCACCACGTGTCTGTGGCAACACTGTCATTCAAGCCCCATGCAGCGACGGAGCCTGCTGCGCCACATATTGGAGGTTCATATAAGGTTGTCGAGGTGGCCCTGTCCTCGATGTTCGAGAACATTTACACGGAGCGGGGTGGCACATGCTTGTTACCTTAATGACGGGATGCCAGTGCATGGTGCGTTCTCCATTCAGGACACCCCCTTCCCTCCTTTCTTATGATGGAATATTGAATGATCTAAACGTTCACAGGAATGACGTCAGACAACACTAGCGACCCCACTTTGTTCACTGCACATTCAATCATCGCTCCTTATGATCCTTGAAGTCCATAGGTTAAATGGTCGACTAGAATAGGATATGACAATGCCCATTGATGTTGTATTGATGTTGTCAATCTGTTGCTGCTTTCGAATATTGTTTCCCGGTTTAAGCTGATTGAAAAACATATGATTGGTCCGGATCATGAGGGTGTCAATCTAATGAGTGAATGAAACGATCACTCAAGATGTGGCAGACCCAAATGGTATCATCGCCATGCTCCTCGCCGCAAGTGGAACAGGCATAGCGCTGTCGCTACATAGTTGTATTGCCGGTTGGCGTTACATGCTGGCGATTCCGCCGTGGGTCGACGTGCCGCCGCCACCATGCTTCAAGGACAGGCTCGCTAAATGTCTTCACCTAATTCGTCTCCGAGACACCTGACATGTGACAGTGAGCACTCGCGTCCCTTAATGATAATGGCGACCAGCATGCGCTTGCAGCATGGGTCATGTCACAGCCGTTTATTAAGCAAGAACTTCTGAAAGTAAAACAGCGACCCCCGTCTGCGCGTTCCAAGTACGGCACGTTCAATAACGAGCTCCAGCGTGCCTGAAGTGGACATATACGTCCGTACCATGAAGTGCTTACCGTATAGTTCAGAGTGGGTCACCTTCCAGTTAGGTGGGTGGATGTTGACGTTTGTTGTGGTATCGTCGCTGCCGATAGCGCTGATTTGCCGCGAATAGGTTCGATCTCCTTTGGATACGGTCTATGGCCCTGCTCTTCGAGCGTGGAAACTGGTGAAAAAACTCATCCGCGGTGCCTAGAGGAATGGATTGTACCTTACTCGCCCTTCCCTATTCACAAGCGCTCTCCCACACACCAGGCGTGACCCTCTCCATTGAACCTCAAAGAGGCAGGGTGCACGCCCAATTGTTTTCATACACGTTCGCAGAGTTTGGCGGAGATGTTTCGGGAGATCTCCCATCAAGTAGGTGTTTGATTTGGGTTGACGGATGATCATCGTCGTTGATAGCTGACCCGATAACCTTCCAGGCTACAGGAGGTAGGGGACTTCCTTGGTAGGGAAATACGATGATGTCGGTTGGGTGATCACGGGTGCAGAAATAGTCAGGTCACGTCTTGCCGGGATACTACACTGCTCGAAGAGGGTCCGACGAACAGTATAGCGGCAGCAGTGTGGAGAAGTACCCTGATGCTGGGGCTATTCCCGTGAGGAGACATGGAATGTAGGGTACATTCCGCGGTCGCCTTTTTTTATTTTGGTGATTTGTGACATTCGTTTGACAGGGATGGCTATTACTGGCAGAGGCGAAAAGCGAAACGAGCCTTTCTGACCTGTCACTGAGTTAACTGTTCGAGAGTGGTGTGAAGATCCACTCGCTGGTGTCCCGAATCCCGATGGTTCTAAATGGTGACGTGTCCTAGCACAGCCCATATTTAGACATATCCCAGATAATTTTACACCCCAATTTTTAATTTTTACGGGTCTACGCGGATGAGAGTGAAAAAAAAAGAGGATAGAATCGTCAGCGATGCCGTGGGCATGAATATGTGTATACAGTGCACGATGGGTGCAGGAACACTGCGACGTGCGCCGAGATGAGTTTGTGAGTGAGCCGAACTGGGCCGGTGACCGGGTAGACCAGGTTGAAGCACGCAACTCGGCCCGTCGCCGCTCGTTTGTATCGTCGCTTTCATCCCCCGAGCCAAGTTAGCACTGGCTAGTTCGCAGTGCATTCCTCCCTACGCACTCAGCTCTCCCATCACCGGTTCCCGGGGATTAAACAGACCTGCTGCTCGATGTTGGACATCGATCGCCACATAACCGCAATAAAGTTGAACCCTTTGAACGAGCGCTCGTGCTACGATATGCCCCCACAGCCCTCCCGTGCCGACGCATGGGTGATCTTTGAAACGGCTGCAGGGCTGGGTCTAGAACCTCGGCCCCAACCAGAATCCACAACAACCTTGTCACCACAGGAATCATCGTTTTAACCACAATGTGCTGACTCACTACTCTCTCTTGTGGTTCATTCATTTGGAAATGCCACCGACGTGCAGTCTTGACGGGCTTAAGTAGGTGGATGATTTCCCGAGTTCGCACCAGAAAAAATCAATTTCGATTGCTTGAAGGAGGTCTTTCTGGTGAGTTCATTGCCGTGAATTAGGAGGGCTGAGAGGAACACTGCCAAGCAAGCTGACCCCTTTTTCGATCAACAGGCTGCAACGACACGCCCAGCAGCATAGCATTCTCCGCACGTGGTGAGTCATTTCCTTCCGTCGCGAGATTCATCCCGATCAACATAAATGATTGGTCTTATCAGGTCCTGGCCACCTATACCCTATTACACTAACATTGCGGCATTCCTGGAAAGAAGTTGTCTCATTACTTGATTAAAGGTGCGTATTCCACGAGGTGGCCTCCCTTTCGGCGTTCATCTGACACGACGGAAAGTGGTAAATGACAGCAATATTCTTTCAGCGGAACGACAACAAGAGAAAACAAAAGGATCCGACCGAGTGAGGAGAGAAGAGCCCCAGGCTGAATCCTACCTACCATCCAAGTCCTCTGGGATAGAGCAACAAACACGGTTACCCCCGTTGCAAAAATGGTGCTTTCTGGAGAAATACGGACAGGTCCCGTGGTGGTGCTGCTACATATGATTGTCATCAAACGTGTGTAAGGGTGCGTGTCCTGGAGAATCAGAGACTATCCCACTTTTACGGCTATCGTTTTAACTGTCGAAAGCACGTCATTGACTTGTCAGGTGTGCTTCGAGCCACCTGCTTCCTCTGCGAGCACCCTCGATCCCGTTCGGGTCAGGGTACCATGGCACTCAGTATTTTCGGCGCCCTCGTTTGGTTTGGTCATCATATTTCGTCAATGGCAAGCTGCGCTGGTTGAAATGAGGTCCACGTTGTAGTCGCTAGTTAGCCACTTGGCTCGGTGCATTCTTCAGCGCTCTATTCTGCTTTAAAAGGCCATCCTAAAAACGCCCTCGTCCCCCAAGGCTCCACATAATGTCTGACATACAGCAAAACGCACCAGACCTGTATGCGTCCCTTGTCCAACCCGCTATCCCGACTGCTGATCCGCCCTCAGTGTTGAACTCCTCGTACATAATTTTCTCAATCTCCCTCCGGCCCAACCGACTTGTCATTGGATGGTCGGCGAAGGTCAGGCCTGTGGCGCAGTCCTCCCTACAGACCCCAGGCAAGTATCCGCCCACCTCCGCAACGTACACCATATTGGGGGAGAGAGCAACACAATGACAACGTGTGTATGGGGGAACTGTCATTGGCGGCCTATCCAGCGACGGAGTGTCATCCGTCATATTTTGTCCATCCATTTGAGGCTATTGAGGTGGACGTGTCCTCAATGCTCTAGGACGTTTTCGCGGAGGGGAACAGCACACAACTGTAACACCAACAGCGGTGCGGTGCCTCACGCGTAAAGGTACGTTCTTCATCCAACATATTTATCTTCTCTCGTTACTTATGGTCATTATACCAGACATGCTTCGACGAGTACTGGAGGGCGAGTTCGATATAGTTCGTCGAGTCGGTGGCTGTGCAGCTTCACGGACTCGTGGCGACCAATCGGAATATTAACATGTTTTTCCCCGCCTATTTATCTCTGGTCCACGCGGATCAGGTCATTTTTCAATATGTAGAATGTAAATTTCCATGCCATTCTCATGCAAATATAATAAACTATATCAGATCAACTTCGCGATTTCATGATTCACGCCTACGCAGCTGCCGCGCCGCATTGCTCTATCAGAACGATCAGGACTAGAGGACCACCATTGGCAAACTTCATGTCAACTTGAATCTGTGGTGAGATGACCTCGCCAGCTGCCGGTGGTCAGAATGGAAGTTGTTCGTAATTGCGCCCATGACGACAAGTCACAGAAGCTGACCGAGAAACTCCACAATGCAGTAAGGCCAAAAAAGCTCGTGTTCCAGCGCGACTTTGTAATTGAGGATGCATGAACTTAATGATCTTGGACGTGCCATGCGCACTTTGAGCGAGAACATTGTCTGAGCCCCAAAGGCTGGCTTGGGTTGGAATCGCCACTGCTCTCGTTGGCGACTGTACCACGAGGCATACACTGCCAAAGCGAAGACCTATTGCACGCTGCTGGAAGTGCTGGAAGCGTACCCGGTGACAAACCTAAGTCTTCCCGTATTGTCCAACGCCATATCGAGGGGATCTCAGGCTGCGAATGCGACACCAGGGATGTGTGGTACGTGGTACGTGCACTCATAGCGCCCGTCTCGCGAGTAACATCGAACATGCGTCGACAGTTACGCATCTTCTGTGTGATTCGTGCTTGGTTCGTGTCGGCGCTCTGGCCGCCTTGTGGCTTCGATTCGTGGCATTCGTTATAGTCATGCACAAGAGCGACCACCACAGCGCATGCTCGTCATGAGATAGGCTTGGCGGAGTGTGGCGAAAGGTAGGCGGACAGACCTTCCAACGGTCTGGACCATGGAAGGTGATGGAATCCAGCTTGTCGAATACGATTTGGTGTGGCATGCCACCTAATGCAGATAGCTCGGGCGAATTAATATTCTCAACGGGATTCCGTGATTGGACCTCCATCTATGTTGTCCAGACCACACAGGTATGGGTGTGGCTTATTGAGCTCATGTCGATAGGATGACCTCTGGATTACGACATTGTCAAGTTCTAGAGCGTAGGCAGACAATCACACCTTACCGCGAAGCTTCACGAAAAAGGTAAATCCGACTCTCCGTGAACATCGCGGACGGCGACTCACAAGGCTCGAAGGCCCTCCACCGTGTGCCTGGTTATTGCAGTGTCTGTTCCCGCCGGGGCCGTGTTCTCCTTGCTATGTGTTACGTTTACAAGAATACTGGGCAGTGAATGGCGATGGAAGAGCGGACTTTCACGGTGGATGGAGCGGACGGAACGGGACAGCCTTGTCTACAGCCTTACTGTATGGTGGTCAGTCCTGTGGACACGATTAAAGGGTGTTCTTAGATTCCGAGGCTTCTTCTGCCGCAGCGTTACTTAAGACGAAGTAGCGGATGAGAGTTCGCAAGAAGTCGGAAATTACTTAATTACCGAAAAAATGTGGCACGGGACGACGGCATTGGATGCACGACAATTTCAGAAGATCTCGGAACAGGGTATCAACTTTTCAGAGCAAAACGGTCAAGGTCGTTGTTCCGTCGGCAACCTCCAAAAGCGGATACGAAAACTGTAAATGTCAGAGGGGTCACCTAGACATACGAGGAAAAGGACCCCTTCGGTTATTATCGTGCTCTGCCATGAGTTGCCTCGCTGAGTCCACGTTCAGCATGTCCAGCGACGAGGCCGATGCATTTGTGACCTCGACCGATCCCCTCCACGTACGTCCGTACCATCCAACGCGCGTACTAATGCTGAGATCGTGTCAATGGATAGCCCGCAAATCTGATTCCAGAGCTCTGTGGTGGATTTTATCGGCTTGGTTGGGTTACTGGAACTGGAGGCGGGATCTGTATCCGTGTGGGGTGGGTCTTTTTTGTTTGAATTTGACGCTTGATGTGGTATCATCGTTGCTGATTTGTCTCGCACGTCATTGATATACTAGCGATAAAGTTTACATCGCCCCATCTGGCGTTCAAAAAGAACGAATCGAACCCTCACACATATTCGTGTTGCCTTACCCGCAATCCACATCCTCCCCGCACACCGATCGCATTTTTCTCCGTCGCCCGAAACTGAACCTAAAAGAGTCGGCGTGTACACCCTTGTTTTGGAACGCGTTTGACAAGCGGAATGCGGGCAGTTGTATTCATACACACTCGCAGAACGCGGTGATGGCGACGTTGTTGTGGGAGGGGGACTTTTTTGAGATCTCGCATCAAGTGGGTGTTCGATCTTGGTCGACGGGTGGATCGTGATTGCGATCGCTGACCCGATAATATTCGACGTGTTTATATCTGCACTTATAGGAGGTAAGGGACCTGCTTTGTGGGCAGCGTCATAATCTGAAAGTGTTGGGTAGATGATCAAGGGTGTTCGGATCGGTGGAAACGGTCCTGCCATGTCTTACTTGGATACCCTCCGTGTCCCAATTATCTCCAATACCCCGTTCGAGGAAGATCTAACGGAGAGCATGGCAGCAGCGATGGACAAGTATCCGGAGGCTGCGGCCATCCTTGTAAGGAGACACGGGATTTACGTGTGGGGTATGTCCCACAACCACGATTCTTTCAGAAGATATATTGATGTCCACTTGACAGGGGATGACTGGCAAAAGGCGAAAACACAGACAGAGGTAAGTGTGGTGTCTTGGGTCTCGTGAAGTTGCTAGACATTCTCTTGGTTTAGTGCCTGGACTATCTATTCGAGATTGGTGTCAAGATGAAGCTTGCCGGTCTCCCGACGGTTCTAAATAACTGAGGAGTGAATTTGTATCCCGACAGTTCCGGCTCCGCGAATCGGACCGCGATCAGTTCAAGAGGTGCCTTGGGTTAATTGAAGTAGAACCGAAGTAGAATGAAGCACCGTGACGTTGAATTTATCATAACACGCCTTGTCACGATGGACGGCTGTGGTCTCGTGGCCTCGTCGTGTGTACTTCATGAATAAGGCGACCACTCCTCTGAGAGAGAATTGCACCCGGGCACCGCCAAATGCCACGGTGACATATTTAGAGTCCACGTGCCATTTAAGGCAGCGTTGATGTGGTACGACTCTCGCATAATAATGCTCTCGGGACTCGCTTCACTCTCTTTCTCTACTACCACCACCTCGACGTACAAACACAGGTCAGGACCAGCACATGCCCCAGGTGCCCAAGACATGCCCGGCGACAGGCCAACCTACTCCACATGACTATCTACACACTTTTGACGGCCATTTCGTCGACACGAATGGCCGTACCGTGTTATTGCGAGGCGTGAACCTTTCTGGTTCCTCCAAGGCGCCCGTTGGCCAACCTTCCCACGTTCTCGACGACTTCTGGTCATCCGCACAGGCAGGCGGACAGAGTTTTGTCGGTCGCCCCTTCAATATCGACGATGGCTCTGCAGACGCGCATCTAAGCCGTCTCAGAGCGTGGGGATTCAACGTTTTGCGATATCCTGTTTCTTGGGAGGCCCTCGAACACGAGGGACCGTGAGTGCTTGCTTCACCCACGCTCATCGTACAGGTTCTCACGTCGCATTGCCAGCGGATCCTATGATTATGAGTTCATGGACTACACCATTCGCGTCCTCTATAAATGCAAAGAATACGGGTTCAAGGTTTATTTGGATCCCCACCAAGATGCTGTACGCGTCCCTCTTGTCGTCGTTGGCTCTTCCTGAACTTCTTCACAGTGGTCACGTTTCTCGGGTGGTTCCGGTGCTCCCTATTGGACTCTTCCAGCATGTGGTATCGACCCAGAAGCGTTCACTGCAACCCAAGCTGCGATTATACACTGCGAATATAAATACTCTTCTGGTTCCCCGGATCCCGCTGCCCTCCCTGCCATGACCTGGTCTACCAATTATGGTCGTCTCGCCTCACAAACCCTCTTTACCCTCTTTTTCGGGGGTAAAACCTTTGCTCCCAAATGTATTCTCGATGGCGTCCATATTCAAGATTACCTTCAGTCTCATTTTATACAGGCCTTTGGGGTACTCGCAGATCGGATTCGGGATGCGGGCGGATTATTGGATGACGTTGTCATTGGCTGGGACAGCATGAACGAACCGTCCGAGGGGTTCATTGGGTATGAGGATCTGAGCGTGTATCCTACCAAGCAAGGGACGGCGCTGAAGAAAGGGACTGTACCGAATCCGCTGCAGTCCTTCAAACTCGGGATGGGTGTCGCACAGACGTTGGATAACTATACCTTTGGCTCGTTTGGATCGAAGCGCAGCGGGACTGTCACGATCGATCCAAAAGGTGTTCGGATATGGGCTGATCCCAGTACTGAACCAAACGGTGTCCATCCCAAGTGGGGCTGGAAACGATCAAGTGAATGGACGCTTGGGACGTGTGTATGGGCTCTCCACGACGTATGGGATATCAATAGCGGTTCACTGCTACAACCCAATTACTTTTGTTATTGCCCTTCCCCTACTGTGTCTAGTGCCGACCCCGTGCCAGTACACTTTCACGAAGAATTCCTGCTGCCCCACTTAACGGAATACGTCACCCGCATCCGCGCCGCCCACCCAAGCGCCATCGCATTCATTCAAGCTCCGGTCTTTTCCATTCCCCCGAAGATTCCAGAATCGTTGCTCAAAGGACGCGGCTGCCATTCGACACACTATTACGACGGTCTCACCCTCGTCACACGTCATTGGCACTTATTTAACGCAGACGCGCTAGGCATCATCAGGGGCAAGTATAGCAATCCAATTTTTGCGGGCAAGTTTGGGGAATGGGCGATTCGCGCGAGCATTCAGAGCCAACTTGGAATTTTGAAATCGGATGGTGTCCAGCTTGGCGCGGATGCTCCGAAGCCCCGCCGGTATCCGACCATCGTAGGCGAAATCGGGGTCCCGATAGACATGGACGACAAGAAGGCATACGATAAGATGCGCAAAGGTTATAAGGATTATTCGGCCCAAGAGCGTGCGCTGGACGCGAGCTTGAACGCGACGGACGGGCCGAATGCGTTGAACTATACGGTGTGGACGTATTGTCCGGATAACAGCCATATGTGGGGAGACGGTTGGAACAACGAGGATTTGAGTCTGTGGAGCGAGGACGACGTGCGAAGGAGAGTGGGTGACCACGCTGCAGCTGCTGGATCGCTGGAGTCGGCACGCACGTCAAGCGTATCGTTGGCGACGCTTCCTGTCCCGTCGTCACCCTATGCGAACACGCGGTCCCCTTATAATGCTAAACCGATGCTACTGCACGAGCTATTGGCCTTCTTACGGGACGGCGCGCGTGCGATACGCGCCTTTTGTCGACCGTATCCTGTCAGGGTGGTCGGTACGCCTGCGGATATTCAGTTTAACATCGGAAAGGCGTCTTTGAAGGTCAAGGTTCGCGTCACACCCGCCGATGCACTACAAACAAAGATGGTGACGGAGGAAGAAGGGGAGGGTATGAGCAAGGGCAGAGAGTATGAGAGTATGCTCCCGACAGAGATTTTTATCCCGTTGGTGCATTTTGCGTCGGACGAGTGTGTCGAACGGTCTATTGCGGTTCGGGACCGTGACCCGGAAGACTCTGAAGAGGCATCGCAGGCAAGGAGTGGGAGTGGATCGACGGCCACGTTACCTGTCACGACGTCGAAATCGGCTGGCAAGGAGACGATAGAGACTGATGGGTATGCGTTGCAGGTCAAGGTGTCAGAGGGAAGGGTGGAGATGGATGAGAGCGAGCAGATGTTACGGTGGTTTTATGACGTGCCTGTCAGTGGCGAGAAAGAGGTGACGATCGAGGTGGTGAGGGTGGGCGGGGCGATTGATTGGGCAAGGTTCACTCCAGGGGCCAAACGTGGTGGGGTACGGTGGGTGGAGAGGTTATGTCAAGAGGGATGCATGATCATGTAAATGATGATCCATTCCTTGGTGAGAAGAGGTATCATATTTAATGAATATTGGTACACGAGGATGTTAAGCCTCCCATGTAGCATACTTGGTTGCAGAAGGTCTAGAAATTAATGTGTATATCCATGGTTCGTGAATTTGAGAATGAACTTGCCGGTCATGATTTGGATGACGACGATGGATCAGCGCTCGGCCGCTGTGCGTCCGTGGTACGCACGATCTCCACCCCCGGCGACTTCAATGGTGTCCCTTCCCAAACCGATGCATCCCACTCGCTCCCCGCACTCACCCCGGCCCAAACCAACCGTTCAACGACCTTCTCCAATGCCTCCCTCCTCTTCCGTTCCCTCTCCACCTCCTCTCTCGTCCTCTCCAGTACCCCCTCTACCTCCATTTTACCCTCTTGCAACCCCTCGACGGCGCTCATAAGCCCTTCAAGCTTCTCGTCGACATCATCACGGTGCTTGGATTGTTTTGATGAAGACCGGTAAGATTCTCCCACAATCAAAAGTGCGGCGACGGCAAAGAGAAAGGTTTCAGCGAGGGTGTTGGCGCCGTTTTCTATGGCTCTGCGCGCGCGCGCGTTGGGTAAGAATACGGTACAGCGAGTCAACCAACACAACGACGACAAGGCGTGACGTACTTGGTCTCGGACAAGGGTCGGATGTTGTGACGCGCGGGTTCACCGAGGATGTTAGTCCGTAGGGATATTTCTGCCGTGTGCATTTTTTGAGCGAGGGAGACACAAATATTGCGAAATGTTTCGTGTCTTTTGTTGCGCACGGTGTGCGTGCGTGTGTAGTGCGATGGGGTTGCGGTGGTGAGCGCAATGAAACGGCAAGGTAAACGAGGATGGTGGTGGTACGGCGTCATTCAATGTGTCCGTGGGGTGAGCAAGAGACGAGTAGGACGCACTGTTTCGCTTGGTTTTTGAGTTGGGCAGAGATGGGTTTGGCGACGGTCTGCGTGGTGTTGGGCGGTTGGTCAGTGAAATAGAGAAAAGGTGTGTTGGATGGGAGATAAACTTGCACGGATGACGAGGGTAGCGAGTTTAACGGTGGCCATGTGGAGAAGAACGAGGAGGGACGAGAACAAGGTGTGTGTGTAGAGGTGGCGGGGCGCTCCGGCCCGGGGTGTTTCCGGTTCCGAGCACACGCGTCATGATGATCATACTTGCTGCAGGATGCCTGAAGCTGAAGGACGGCGGCTCGACAAACTTGAGCGCCGTATCGTCGATTCCATGCAAAGGCTACGTATGACATTGTGACACAGTAAGGAACAGCAAAACAACCTTCGTGTTGAATGTGAAGTGAAAATTAGAGGTGCCATCCTGCACATGGCTGCCAGGAATGCCTTCGCGGTGAATCGGGTCATTTGATTTTAGTCCAATATCGACGGTTTGCCTTGTGCAACCTCTTTTAGATGGGCCACCAGACTAGGTCTCTCCAACTAGTATCAACCAACCTGTAGGCTGTAGTGCGTAGGCGGAACGGCACGTGATCGGGTGTTCCCGAACAGGCGGACACAACACTCGACCACCTTTCGCAAGTGTAGAAGTTCCTACTACGACTTACCACCGTACTTGCAGCCCATGATCACGGACGGTGTTCGGTCCAAAGACTAAGGTACACGCGCGGTTGAAAAGCTCCTGAAGTACATCTCCGTCCTGGCCAACCCGGTGACTGGGGGTTCTGATTTCCTCCTTTGTCCAATGTCGACTGTTCACGCGTGGCTCCTAACTCATCACGCATATCGTCGAAATACCGTTCTATCATTGCACAACTGCTCCCTCGATGCGATCCCTCTAACGACCTTAGCCCCGTGTTGCTCCCCGTGTGAGAGAACGATCTAACGCGCATGTTCTCACGTGGAGCACAAAAAGAAGGCAGGCATAACGCGAACGAACTTGAACACGACATGCAGGTGGAGGGATGGCCGCGTGGTACGCCACTCCTCCACATATAGTATTCAACCGAAATCTTCGCGAACGCTCTGCTAGTGCTTTTGCGTAGCAGTGTCGTCATCATCTATCGGGACGCATCCAGCCACAACTTGCGTGACCGGGTAGGTCATATCTGTTTTTCCATTCCACGTGTAGTCGCCGATTGACGGCTACATGCGCGTTATCCCCCTCGACTTGGGCTCGGATATTGATCCGTAAAACCGTCGGCGGTGAACCGGGGATGTATGTGTCATTCACGAATGATGCTATAGCACTTAAGCCTTGGATTGCTACATCTGTTTCGTACATTACACCGGTATGTTGGCATTTTTACTTCTTCATTCTGATAAACGAGATATACAATGTTCACAAAGGTCAAGATGTAACCCCCCTCCTTGGATTGGAATTGTTGGCATGACAATTGCACGCTCTGACGCAGTGCTTTGCGGTCCGTGATTGGTCAATCATGCGATTAGTCGGGCCGATGGGCATGTTGTGGATGAGTAGGCTGAGTGCGTGGTCCCAAATAGGCTATCTTCCACTGACCTCGTGTTTCGATAGTGCCGCTGAACAGCCGTCATCTAAGGGCTTAATCAAAGCCGAGAACAATAACGGCGGTTAGCCGATTCTGGCATGTCGAAAGGAGAATCGAATGGGCATGCACATCATCATTTGGAGTGACGTATCGTCAGAACGGAAATGAACGCCTCATTGTCAAGTCTGCCATCCTACTGCGGCTTATGCATCACCAGTACCCCAGTACCCCCTTGCGTGTCACACACGGCCGTGGACGGATCAAGGATATTCAAATGGAATGTCACATATCTCGACAGACAGGTGCGATACCCGGGCACGTCGGGCAGAAAAACGTTGCGATCGTTCGTCGCTCAGGATGATACGTATTTGCATCCACTTGATCCCTGGTCATCGAGGTATGATTTACGGCACGGCTTCCCGAACGGTACTATTTGGCGTGGATGGCAACTGGGCGGGTATCGTAATCTTCCGCGGAAGATCTCCAACCATGTTACCCATCCAACGTGCTGTATGTACCGGTCCACAAACTTTTCTCGAGTCTGAATTCACATAGATTGAGAGGTTTCATAACATGTCTGCTCAACGTTTTGCCAGGTTTCAGTGTCAGTGTATGCGTCAGATCGAAGCTTCTCGGTGTATTGATCTTTTAATTGACAGCGCGACACGTGGGGGCCTTGTTGGTTCCGCATCGCGGGGACCTATGTATCGATATATCGAGCATACGAGGCCAGCAGGTCATCATGTTGCGTAAGGCATCGCTGAACTTGAACCCTTTGGGAGACGAGAGGTGGCTTCGATCGCACTCGACCTTTTGGATCCCCTTGCTATGTATGCTTTAAAACCCTCTGAGAGACCACCCTCTTGTCCCTCACGCCCGTCCCCTCCAACTTGTAGAACTGATTCGAGAAGCCCAACGGTCGTAACCAACAACTTGTGCCCCGTCGTTGAACATGTGCGGCAACCACTTCCAGCAACATGAAGTCCCAGCGGATGCATTGTAAGTCATCGTGTTGTTCCCTTGACAGTGGATGTAGCAGACCCATTCCTCTTCCCTCAGTGACCAGTGGCTTGCTCAGCTCTTGGCTGACATTTCCGATTTCCTACCCACCCAAATCGGTACGCCATCGGTACTGCCACCACCGCCACCATCCAAGTCCACGTCCACGTCTGCCCCTGCCCCTTCAGCCCATCACGCCCCTGACCCTCACCTTACGTGTCGATGGGTCACAGCGCATGACTTCTCTTTCATTTGTGGTGCGCCCCTCTCCCAAGACCCTAAACATGCTTGCGCCCATTTTCGACATGTCCACGAGGTCCGCGGCAACGAAAAAGTCATCGTCTCTTGCCACTGGCGTGATTGTCAGGTCCCGCCGATGCAGCGAGGGAGCCTGATACGGCACATGTTGTCTGTACACTTGGGATTATTGAGGTGGCAGTGTGACGTCTGCGGGAGGTGGTTTTCGAGAAGGGGGACGGGGCATGCGTGCGTTGCCTCGACAGAGGGCGAGTGAATAAGCCTCTATAGACGGTTTCTTATTGTTCTCCTTTTCTGTCTTCTCTTTCTCCTTCGTTTTCGTTGATTTGTTGTTGCTTGGCTTTGATCTTGCGTGCAAGGATTTGGATGGAACACGAGGTGATCTCTTTTGTGTAGGGACAGCGGACATGTCGCAGGGATAGATCAAAAAAAGAATCCAAGGCTATGAAATACCCATGTAGCGTCCTAATATTGTCGCGGCATCAGGGCTCAAAACGACTTTTTTAGCAATATCACCCTTTCCCCTTTTTCATCCGGGTACCTGTCCCTACAAAATCTTTTTGTTGGTGCTGTATGTAAACATATCCACGTTGCCCAAGTATTCGGGGAGTGCCGACCGTATCCCTAAAATTGATCAGACTGGAGAAAGGCCCGAAAGATTCGGGCTCGGAAGAAAACGGAACATGGCAACGATCTACATTGTTCATTCAACTGGTCACGTTTGTGGTTGATTCCTTCCTTGTCTTGGGTGAGATTAGTGGCTTGTCAAGTTACGAGGGCGTAGCATTCAATACAGGTCCCATGTAATACCGATGATCATCCGACGACGGAAGAGATGTGCTTGAGAACTTGCCTTCCCTTTCACGGTACGAAGTTACACCTGGCAGTGCGAACCTATTGCGCTTCCAGATCCAGCCGTCCGTGGTCGTGGACACATTCCGCTGCGAGCGGGAATTCTTGATCATGAAGTCAGGTTGTATGAAGCTCAATGTGGCAGGTGGGTATTGGGGTCAAAGCATAGTCAATCTCTGACCTCTGGTATGAGGGTACTTCATCACTTGTTCAAATGTGCCACTGTAATATATCGCTCTGCTTCCAATCCTTTGGGCCGCGGACAAACGCGACTTGGACATGTGAACATCGCCTGTAACTACAAACATGTCTTGAATGAAGTATTCATTGTTATACCGGCTCAAAAAAAACATTATATTTAGGACGTACTATTCGATGGCACTTGGCAATGGTATGAATGCCACTGGCACAAACGGAGTGCCAAGAGGAAGGGACATGTCCAAGGATGGGCAGCACCTGGTACCCGAGGGAGGAAGAAGAGGTCAATCTCTTGGTTACTCCGTTGCTAACGCATGATCCACAAACGGACCAACATCGGTCGTGATGTATAGCCACATAAGATCTTTAAGAACTCTCTGGCACGATTGATGATCTCTGATGAACATATGACCTCAGAAAACAGGAATAACCTGATGTTACCTGATACGGTACTCAAGAGAAAACAGTATAGTCGAAGGAATTTTGCTTTCTCGACAGGCTGATGGACGATGTTGGCTGGACAGGTTCAGTTACTAGGAGATCAAACCCTTACATAACGCTATCAACACCCACCTCACCGCCGTTAGGTAAGAAGATGATGCAAGAAGATCAGGAAGTGCTTATGTCCGCTCTCCCCCTTAGCTTCAGTCCTCTAAGTCACGGGAAAAAACCAGCCCCAAATTCAAATCCGGCGGAGAAACGAAAGTTGCGATTTCGCGGAGTTTTCTGTGTTAACTCGATGCTAGACGAAACAGTGATACATAACTTATTTGACAGCACGTTTCATCCCCGCGACGTCGCAACGAAAAAAGAGGTCCAGGTTATGGGCCAGTCAGTGTTATGTATCATAATATTGTTGCCTCATCCGAGCACTACGCTCGAGCGGCCGAGTCGCCTAATACAGTAAGTCGCGTCTTGCTAGTGCGTAGTATCGAGCCAACTACCGCTCCCTAGTGCGTGCGCTCGCCATTCTTCGACTCTGCAACGTCGCGCAGGTGTCCTGTGGGACTGTGGCACCTCCAATGCGTCATAGCTGCCCGTCCCATGCGTCAAGTCGCGGCGCACGTCGCTTGTTGTGCCATCCATTCGGCTCGTTCTCCCACCCGTCTTGACGCCATCGCCATCATTTGGCACTTCAGATCGGCCTCGACGGCTCCCAACTTGCTATTGTCGCCCACTTGGCCTCCGGGCCTTGTATCTTGGCATTATGGCTTCGTCGCGTCGCCGCTGCCGTTCTCCTGGCCTCGGCTGTGTCCATGATCGCTGTGGTCGTCGCCTGATGCAGTCATTTTGCTGCCCGGCTCGTCTGACTCTCTCTGAGCTCTTCTGGGTGAGTACCCCTCATCCTCTTTCTCCAAGCATTTGTGCAGTCGTTCTGATGCGTTCTCCAGTTTCTTCGGCCGTGTTGTAGTGCCCTCGTCATGTCCTGATGCTCCCGACGCGTTCGCTTCGTCGCCGGTAAGTGTTTCGTTGAAGCTTGTATTTCCATCTCTCTCCCTCGAGCTTTACGTGCGGGGGTCCAACGGGGGTTTGTCTGGTGTGTTCGCGGCTCCGTCGGGTGGCCTTGGTGACTCGTATCTTACATTTGTGGGTCGCTCTTGGCACTGACTTGATTTATCCGTAGCGAACGACTTCGGCGTGACTAACTGTGGGTCACCGCTGGTGCCGTTCTTTGCGCCATCGTCGCCACCTTTGTACGACGTTGCCCATGTCCTCGGCGACGGTCTGAGACCCCTCGTCGTCAGCAGGATTGATTGCCATGGTACATAGGGATGGTCCAAAGACCAGAGGTACGTCATGCACATCTAGACCATACACTACAGCACGTAGAGTGAACTATCAGGAGCACCGGTTAAGACCAACAGGAGTGGACGAAGACAACAACACGGAGGAGTGGCGAGCACTAGCACCGTTGGTGACGACGACGGGGGAAATGCCGCCTGAGCCACTGAGGGTAGGGCAGGGGCACTGGGTGGTTGAAGGGAAAGAGTGGTTCGGACCATCAACTTCCAAAAGTGGCCCAATGGGTCGCCAGCTAAATTGATGGAGTCCCGTTGGCACTGGCAGGAACGACGAACAACTCATAAAATGTTTCTATCCGATCATCGGAATCTGGCGACGCTTCACACGGTGGCGACGCTGCGGGCCTATGGCGTATCACTCGCATTACAAAAAGTAACGACTTCCCACAAATGTTATCTTACTAACAGAGTATGTATTCACTACTGCTGTTCATCCGCCGTGGAAAAGGGGATGAAACTGATTGATCTCGTAAGGTAAACAGGCAGAAGCTACAACTCATGTACTACTTGCCCTCTCTCCATCGACCCACTATGAAAACATACCACGATCAATTTCTTGAGGATCGACTCCAACCTGACGTTTGGACGCCGCCCCCCTTCCCGAGGATGAAACAATATTATCCAACTTGTCAGTTGAGAAAAAAACAATTGGCACTGAAAGTCACGACTCACTTATACCGTCGTATTCCCTCCACCGAGACATGGGTGCTTCGCCCTTCGTGACAATGTCTTCCCACAGATGGGACAAGTCCATCTCGTCAACCTTAGATGGACCTCCAAGACGTGACGAAGCATGCTCG
>JBBPQG010000106.1:0-33441 GCA_038092395.1 Boletus variipes var. fagicola | reverse complement strand
ATTTATACTTCTAGTACAAGTTCACGGACCAAGCAGTGCTTATCTACATAGACTATACTTGGCTTTAAGCTGGTACCACTGGGTCCCATGAGGCAACATGAGGTAGGTTGTTATTGGTGGATAAACATACCTATGCAAACCTGTGCATACACATGTTAGATAAGGAGCATGAGGCGACCATGGTGTAGTTCCGAGGATTCTGAGAGTTCCGATGGATTCTGAGCGGAAACAAGTCTATGGTGAATTATGTTTTCGTGGTTCCAAGGATTCCGATGGTTCCGGGCATTCCGAGTCAGAATCATAAGTATAGGAATTTGGAGTTTGTAACACTACCCCCCGTCTAAAGTCAAGCATCCTGATTGACTAAGGAAGTGGTGGTTCATTGGGCCAGCGAATGGAAGCATGCCAAAGGAGAAGGAGACGACGAGTAAGAGGGTCAGGGTCCATAGTGAGCGGCCAGGCATCACTCATAGGCTGTGGATTATCCCAAGTCCAATGACCAAGAGGCCATCCATCGTCATCAAAGTGACTTTCAAAGTCAGGGGCATGGGGAAGACCAAAGGCCAAGGCTTCTAGATTGTTTTCATGGATAAAGGGGTCCTCAAGATCCGAATCTGTAAGGGCAGGAACCTCATCATCTGATCCATTCTCCGACCAATCGGCATCGCCCCAAATAGAAGCAGTATTGTGCTCCGTGAACACCTCACTATTATTATGATATACCATATTCCAAAGTTCAGTGTTGCGCATAACGTCTGTGAATCCAGGGAGTTCATCCCAAGTGGGACCAGGAACACCAGACCAATTACCAGTGGGATCTCCAAAGGTATCAATGAATTCTGGTTCATCGAAGCATGTGTGATGAGGAAATGTGCAAGGAAGGGGTGTAACATAATGAAGACGGCCATAGGGAAAGACATAGGTGAGGAATGAGTAGACAGACGCGAGGATGAATGCAAAAGACATTGTGGGAGCAAGGCTCAACCAGAAGTGATGTAGGAATGCGTTGTTTACCCTGTTGACAACCCAGGGCACTTAATCAACGTCAAGTCGATCAAATGGAAGACGGTTTTCAGGCACTTCAGGTATGGGCTTGCCACAATGATGGAATAGATTAAAGAATTCAAATGTCGTCATGCGGATGCGTCGCGGAGCATTCGGATGAGCGGAATGGAATTCATCAATGATAGCCTGAGCGTTTCCTAGATTAGATTCAGGTTCCCAAGTGCGTTCGTCTTCTGAATATCCTTGCCAATGGACAAGGAATTCTAAGCGACGTCCTTTCCATCGAGAGTCAACAATGAAGTCAACTTCATATTCAACGTCACGTTCCTCTGTGACTGTTACAGGTCCTGGCCGGAAAGTGGGTTGACCATCAAGACGTTCTTTGTAGGGTTTAACACGGGAGATATTCACAACTGGGTGAATTCTCATCGATTTGGGTAAACGCAGTTCTACTGCATTAGGACCAATTAATTTCGTGATTTCATATGGTCCAAGCCATTTCTCGGAGAGTTTCTTTGATGTGCAGGTTAATTTAAGATGTTCTGTGGAAAGCCAAACCTTATCAGATACAGCATATTCCGGCACAGCGGATCTATGTTTGTCTGCTTGAGCTTTCATACGTGTTTGTGCTTTTTCAAGATTGGATTTCGTTTGTGATATGACATCAGCAATAGAAGTCACAAACTGCTCTGCAGCTGGTGCTTTGGTTAGATGTTGCTCAAACCCGATATGAGGTTCGTAAGTTTGAGTAACAGAGAAAGGAGTTTTCTGTGTAGAAGCTTGTCGCTTTGAGTTGTACAAGAACTGAGCAATGGGTAACCAATAAGCCCATTCATCTTGTTTTTCTGAGGTGAACAAGCGAAGATATTGTTGCAAATCGTGATTCATTCGCTCAGTTTGTCCATCAGTCTGAGGATGAAAAGCGGTTGATAGTTTAGGCCATATTCCTAATCGATGACACAAATCTTGCATTACTTGTGATGCAAATTGTGGTCCTCGATCGGAGACAATGGTACGTGGAAGACCATGTTGCTTCCAGACGTGGGTTAGATAGAGTTTAGCAGTTTCTAGCGCGGATATAGCTTTATTGCAAGGAATGAATTCGACTTCTTTTGAGAAGCGATCAACAACCACTAGGATTGAGTCAAATCCATTGCAAAGGGGAAGATCAGTTGTAAAGTCGACAGATAGATCTTGCCAAGGTTTTTCTGGAATAGGCAGGGATATTAACTTTCCTGTGGGTGCAATATTTTGTCCTTTGAAACGAGCGCAGCGGTCACAGCGTGAGACATAGTCTTTGACTAATGTGCTCAATCCTGGCCATGTGTAACTGCGTTGGATCAATTCCAAGGTTTTCTCTGCTCCGGGATGTCCTGCAAGCGGAGTATCATGATTTAGACGTAAGATTTCCATTCTAAGATCATTGATGTCAGGGACGTAGATCTTTCCTTTTTGGTCTGCTAGCAATTCTTCTTGCTCCATACAGACTTGATTGTCGTTACATAATTTTGATATAGCAGTTTCTTTTAAGCAAAAGGTAGCATTCTTGATTCGTTCTCGGAGTGAATCAGCATCTGTTTCAATGCGAGTTGTCATTCTAATCTGTTTCAATGCGAGTTGTCATTCTAATCTGTTTTTGCGGGATTACGGTTATCCCTTTATTGTCATCCTCTTTTCCTTCAGCATGATCTTCTTGTCTAGAAAGAGCATCTGCTTTTCCCATAGAGGTTCCGGGTTTATGAAGCCATTTGAAATTAAAACGAGATAAATACTGAGCCCATCGCGCTTGTCTGCAATTAAGATCTTGTCGTTTCATGAACCATTGAAGATTTTCATGATCATTCCAGATCTCAAATTCATGTTTGGCTCCTTCAAGGTAATGTCGCCAGAGTTCTAGACTTCTGATGACACTAAGCATTTCTTTATCTGCAATAGGATAATTACGTTCTTCTGGTGACATGGAATGTGAGGAGTAAGCGACAGGGTGCCATTTGCCATCAATCTCGATAGAGAGAATGGCTCTGGTGGCATAATCTGAAGCATCAGATTCTAGACGGAATGTTTTATCGTTATCTGGAAATGCAAGGATTGGTGCAGTAGTGAATTTATGTTTAAGCATGTCAAATGCGGTTTGTTGTGAATCAGTCCATTTGAATGGGTTATCTTTCTTAGTAAGATCATTGAGAGGGCGAGCAACTTGTGCATAGCCATCAATGAATCGACGATAGAAGTTTGCTAGTCCAAGGAAACTTCGAACTTGTCGAACAGTAGAAGGTGTGGGCCAGTCAAGTACTGCCTTAACCTTGTCTTCGTCCATAGCAATACCATTAGGGGTAATGGTCATTCCTAGAAATTCTACTTCTTTGACACGAAAAGAACATTTTTCTGGTTTGACAAAGAGATCATGTTCTTCAAGATGGCGGAGTACTTCAAGTACGATCCGATCATGTTCCTGTGGATTATCTGTTTTGGTGAAGATCATGAGATCATCAATGTAGACAACACAGACATTGTCCATGTCGGCAAACAAGTCATTCATCATTGTTTGGAATGTTGCTGGCGAATTGCATAAGCCAAAGAACATTACTAGAGGTTCAAAGGCTCCTCGATGACAAACGAAGGCAGCTTTCCATTCGTCTCCATCTTTGATGCGAACATTGTTGTATCCCCATCTGAGATTCATTTTTGTAAAAAGCTTTGATCCTTTGACCTTGTCTACAAGCTGCGAGATTAAAGGGAGTGGATAATTATTTTTGATGGTGTGTTCATTTAGATATCGGTAATCCTGTACCATTCGTTTTTTACCATCTTTCTCTGGCACAAAGAATACAGGGGAAGTTTGTGGCGATTTAGAAGGTCGAATATAACCTTTTCGAAGTTGATCATCTACAAAGTCGCTGACTTCTTGTTGTTCAACTGGAGAAAGGGGAATCAAGTGTCCTTTCTTTGGAACAAAGGTTTCTTTCAGATCTATAGCGTGATCCCAAGGTTTCCGAATAGGCATACGCTCTGATTCTTTCTTTGAGAACACATGGAGATATTTGTGATATTCTTTCGGTACGAGATCCATAGGTTTAGGATCTGTTTTCTTAGGTAGATCTAGCTTTGCAGCGTTGATGCGTACAAGTAGATCACGTTCCTCTTTTTCAATAGTTTTAAGAAATGCGGTGCTGGATCTAGATTGACAGGATGCAGGGCAACGTGTCATATGGACAGTTCCTGTTTCCCAATCAATTTCCGGATTATGTTGCTTTAACCATGTAAAGCCTAAAATCATTTCGTTCTTGCCAAGATCGGTTACTTCAGCAATTGTCTTTTCACGATGTCCTAGATAGTTGATCATGATTTCAGCATAATGAGTTAAGCTTCCTGCAGAGTTGCGTGTTCCATCAACGTTAAACACTGGGATTGGACGATCTAGGGGTTTAAGTGGGATTTTATTTTTTATGGCCCAATCATGATCAATGAAAGTTGTATTGGCTCCTGAGTCCAATAATGCTCGAGCGGGAATAGAATGTCGTTTATTGAGAACAATAGTGATCGGCAATATGATATCCTTGGTAGGATTTCCTCGAATACGAGCTATCTCTGGATTTGGTAGCATTTCTGCTATTTCTTTTTCTGATAGAAAAGAATACATTCAGCGAATGTCAAGACATTTTTGTTCAAGAGTGTCTGGAGTCGTGTGAAGAGAATTTACTTCAACAATGTCTGGGATTCCCAATGGACTATTAGAGGAATCAAGCGCTGGTATGACGTTCCAGCCAAGCTCCGAATCAATCGAAGGCCCCTCTAGACTTGAATAGATAGATGCAGTATTTACAATTTCAGAACTTGATCGAGATGCAGTTTGTTTGCCCAGATCATTCAAACTGCGTTGGCTTTTCCCTTGTCAGAAGGCATAGCCTGGAATAAGGCTCTGACTTCATCAAAAGTCATTCCTCTAGCTGCATGTGGTAGGGATTCCTGTACTTCTTCCCATGACGTAGCGGGTTCTTGTGTGTTTGTGGCACAAAGCATTCTTCCTTTGCTGCACGTAGATTTATGTTGTCCTCTGGACCAATTACAATGTGGACAGTGAGTAGAAGATTTCTTGCAATCTTTGGCGAAGTGTCCTGTTCCTCCGCAATTGAAGCAAACAGAAGGGGTACTAGGTTTCGGACCTTTTCTCTGAGGTCGGCGAGTGAAGGCGATGTCCAGATCACCCCCCTCATCTAGAAGACCTATGTCCATTCTGTTGTTGCGGTTGGATCTCTTCTCGGTTCATCCAAGAATAAGTCCGATGGATTCTTGAATGGTCCCGATCTCAGATACAATTTCCACATAAGGAGTGATCTCGTGTTGACGCTTCTTTTCTCTAGTAATCTGCACAAGAATAGAAGGTTGCATGCTTTTCTCTAGTACGGCACAAGCATGAGCTCCGTCAATGCCAGCCATGTTATACAGGGATTCGAACTTTGTAATGAACGGCCCTGTCTTGAGGTCTCCTTGATGGAATCTATTGAGCTCCTGCAAAGCCCAATCTTTCTGATTAGCATGTCGGAAGAACTTGGGTAGTTCCTCTTCTAGTTGTGACCATAAATAGATAGGTCCTCTAGCGAGTCGAGTTTCAGCGAACTTTCCTGCAGTGGGTCCTTTGAGTCGTGATAGGACTGCTTGAACTGCAGTGTAGGATGTCGGTGGAATAGCTCCTGCATTGAGGTGTAACCATGCCTGAATCTTAGCCCACCATTCGTCAAACTTGGCGCGGCTTCCATCATAGTCTCCGGGATCTGCGAAGACTTCTACTTTTCTGGAATATCCTATTCCTGCTGCGGCCGCTGTTCCGGCAGCGGTAATACTTGCTCTAGAAAGATCATCAACTTGATCTTGTAGATCACTGTTTTCTGTAACGAGATTAGCAACTCGTGTTTCAAGCCGGCGATGTTCAGTTCCTAGATTTTCACATGCTTGAAGCGTGGCGGTCATGATGTCTAGGACTGCGTTGAACTTTTCTTGATTTTCTGCCATGCTAGCTGGACTAAGGGTCTCACGAAAAGCCTGAAAGGCTTCTACCAAAGGGTTGGCGGACATGATGACTTAAGTGGGGTAATTAAAGTTTGATTCAGTTCCTGAAGAGGAATGATCGGCTTGATTGACTTCTTGATCTTCGATTCTTGGTGGTGGTACCCGAATCGGTCTTGGTTCTGGGAGTGGTTCTCCTCTTTCAGCAGCTGCTTCTATTTCTGCAAGCGCAGCTAGTTGTGCTTCTCTGACGCATCTCTGGTTTCTTTGATGCAATGTGGAGTTGCAATGACAAAGGTTTTGATTGTGTTCTCTCACAATTCTTCGGCGAACTTCCTCAGTGATTGGCTCGGGGTTTACTATTTCAATGTCCTCAATTGGTGGCAAAGGGGTATGAATAGAATTGTGGTAATCAATATGGATGGAAACGTAAAGGCATCCTAAGCGCTAAGTGGGGTCTGAGAGTAGGAGGGCGGTAACCAACAGTACTATCAGGAATGCGGTACCAGCGAGGAAGGCAAGGGTTAATAGGAAGAGGGGTATCAGATCTCTCTCTAATCCATATTCTTTCCTCGATATGGTCACGTGCCTCCTGGACCTGACGTCTGGCCCTCTCAATGCGTCTAGGGTCTCGGGGTTGGTGAGTAGCAAGTTGAATACCCTCGAGTATAAGTCTCTCGATTTGTTGGGTTTCACTCTCTGCACGCGGATTATGATCCCGATTTCTGTTGTTGACGTCACGCTGGGCTAGTCTTCTGCTGGATAGGGATGAGTAGATGGGATCCCAGTCAATGGGATCGGATAGCTCTGAAGGAGCGCAGAGTGGTGTACTAGGATTATATAAATCGGATCCGAGTGGCGGATATACGATCTCAAGATCTGCGAGTGTCGGGGTTAGACGGATCTCTGGTTCTGCGTTGGTACGTCCTAACTGACCTGGTAAATCGAATGTGTCGACGGTGGTTGCCCTGTATAGGGTCGAGGGTGCATCGTCTGGTGTGAGGGTGGTTCTGTTGACGAGGGTCCTATATCCCTGGTCTAGGCTTGAACAATAGTCGGGTAACTCGTCCAACTCCTATATGGACTCGTCAGTCCTAACCATACTTGACTAGCAACTAGTCAATCAGTACCTGTAGGTGTTCTTCCTCCTGTTCTCTCTTTACCTGCTCCTCGTAATCCGACGGGTTGTAGTCGTTCGGGTCGTAAGAGCCTGAGCGAACCGCTTCTTCCGGTACTAGGTGGAAGACGTCTGGGAATGTAGAGGGTCCTGCCTGAGGAGGGGATGCCGGTGGTGGAAGGCTGGTTCTTCCTGCGATGACTTGGTTCCAGATGTCCTGCACGTAGTAGTAAGGCACTACCAGAGTGCGTCAATAGAGTTGTGATGACAGCCTGTCAATAACCTACTGGTCAATCTATCAAGTGGTGGTGTGAAGGGTAAGGGGGTCCCGTTGAAGGTAGCTAGTCTTCGACGGTTAGTATAGTCTTGTTCTAATGAAATGACCAAACCCACCGAAGGGTCTAGTGTTTGAGAACCAAGAGTACTAGGGATGAGACAAGTGCGATGGTAGTTTGGGAAAACTCCAAGAGAACAAGACTGGGGACTCTCGCTCTAATGGTTCATAGTATTTATACTACTAGTACAAGTTCACGGACCAAGCAGTGCTTATCTACATAGACTATACTTGGCTTTAAGCTGGTACCACTGGGTCCCATGAGGCAACATGAGGTAGGTTGTTATTGGTGGATAAACATACCTATGCAAACCTGTGCATACACATGTTAGATAAGGAGCATGAGGCGACCATGATGTAGTTCCGAGGATTCCGAGAGTTCCGATGGATTCCGAGCGGAAACAAGTCTATGGTGAATTGTGTTTTCGTGGTTCTGAGGATTCCAAGGATTCCGATGGTTCCGGGCATTCCGAGTCGGAATGATAAGTATAGGAATTGGAGTTTGTAACAGAAGGAGGTTTGCTTGAGTTGCAGAACATTATAAGGCTCAAAAAACTCCTCAAAGTCTTCAGTAATTGCAGTGAAGGTCTTTTTGCAGTCAGGCACATCCATGCTAGCCAATTTCATTAACCATTCTTCAGTGAAAGGTTTTCCTTGGCCCTTGCTAATCTTGTTGAGAAAGGTAAGGCTTTTGGCCACATCCAAGAAAATGTCCTTGTTGATTGTGAAGTAGGCTTTCATAGAAAGGAGCCATCTATTGGTGTCATCTGGGTCTCCAGAATAGTCCTCCAGGAGGCTGGCCTTGATTTCTGTGGGCATGTCATCATCTGAGTCTGAGTCAGGATCTAAAAATTCAAGGGGTTCTTCCTTAACTGGATGTATGGTTGGTTCTGCAACAGGGGAGAGTTCAATGGGAGAGGATTCTCATGTGGGAGGTTGTCTGGCTGGAACCAGATCAACAGGAAGGTAATTTGTGGGTCTGCCTGTTGAATAGACTAGTAAACACTATAGTATACATACCAGTAGTTAGTCTAGTCACATCTACTCATGTCCAGACATGTTCCATACAACTCTATTGTATAGTGCAAGCAAGGATCCCTCCAGACTACACTGGAGATGTACCAGACTTTGCATAACTCACTTAGGAGATAAAGTGGACACAAACATACATTGTAACCTCTATGGGGAACACCAGTATTACTCCCCCATTTAGTAGATACAATATGTATATAAACCTGGATTTCTTCCAGGAAATATAGAGAGTCTTTTCACCCTCTTTGACATCTCTTAGCTACCAAGAATTGACCTAGGTAAGTGGTGGGCTTGCTCTAAACATTCCCCCAATGCTACTCAACACTGCCTAGTGATAGGTTGAGCTCAGCTAACTCCTTCTGTTTCCGATGGTAGAGAATGACACCCTCAGGTTTGGAATAACAGTCTGGAAGGTAGACATGAAAGGGGTGGTCATCTGGGAGGAGCTATAACTGGGGAAGAGGGTCAGTTGGCAGGAGAGGAAGAGCAGGTTGGTCCACTATGGTAAGTAACATGGATGAGGCAGCCTGCTTGGAACTAGAGTCATTCTCTGGAGATGGCAGTCAAAAAAGTCTGCAATGAGAAATATTAGATGGGGATATGTCCTACTACATAGTGGTAGAGACAAAGGGAAAAGCTAGTTCTTTTGTAATGCACAGCATAGTGTTGATGAGCTGTGATGTGATATAAAGGTCAAAGAGCATAGCAGTAGCAAGTAGAGAGAATGAGGGCAAATATAATGAGGAAGAAGTCTATCTGTGAGACAATGCACAGACTCAACAATGGTCTCATGTTGGTTGGTTCCAACTGTGGCCACTAGAAACTAATGCTGATATTTATGTAGAACTAGCTTGGTGAAATACAGGCAAGAGACTGAGACTATATATACAGTAGGCCCTTGGTTCATGCAAGAGATAGAAGATGAAATAAAGGAATGGAAGCTTGAAGGGATTCCATTCCATACAAAGGCAACTCTGATGTGCAGCAGGCTGAGTGTGAACTATGTAAGTATAAGTGCACAGCACTTATTGCAAATAAATATCTCAGCCATCAGAGAAGTCTAAAGAAAGGTGATGGCCAACAAAAGAGAGAACAGAAGGCTAAATATGATATCAGGACAAGGGGAGCTATGTGAGCAAGAAAGGAAAGAGATCGAGAATATATCTAAGTAGTGTGGAGGATGACTCCACTATGAATACAACTGCATATGGTGACAAGATGAGCACTAGCAACATGAGTCAAGGAAAAAGTGTAGAGAAAAATGAGTAGTCCCCTTGTGAACCATAACATATGGTGGTAGTGAATGTAGAAAAAATTATAGGCATCACACATCACAGACATCTCACTCAGTTGGTTCCAGGGTCCCACCCCTGGCAGCTCCTGAGGCACAATTTTTCAATCAAGTTTTCTGCATTGTTTTGCAAACAGTTATAAAGCAAATGGACTGATTGAGCACATGGCCCCTTGGCTGAAAGGGTAACAGAGAGTCTCCAAAAAACCAAGGTACTTGATTCCCTAAAATGTTGTGCCAAATTACCAGAGTACAAATCTCTTTGTACAAAGAGCACAGTTGTCCAGGCTTCCATATATAACAGCTCAAGACTAGCTGATGTGGGTACAATCATGATGATGTCAGATCAAAACATGTGGGTTTACTCAACTTGGTCCACTTCAAATGCCAGAGCACATGAATTTATCACACCCACATTGAGCAGTCTTGCATGCATCACCATAGCTTTGATATGCTACATCTTGGCCACATCTCTGGTGTCACACAGGTCCACAGGTGAAGCTCTAACCCTAGTAATAAAATAGGCTCATGCTAATTTAAGGCGTGCTTTCACAAGCAGCGTGCGTACAGCAAAGAAAATGATAACATCCAACGTCTTGTAAAATGACATCCTTCACAGCTCATCATGGTCAAACAGAGGCTCCTCCTCATCGCCGGACCCATCCGCCCCCGCAGAGGCATAGAGCTTACTCGTGATAGGCCCAACAACACTCTGAATCTCCGCCAACTTCTCCTCTAACTCGTCCGTCGTCGCAGACTGTCCATTCTCGTCAATCCACTCCGTTGCTTCCTTGATCGCTGAAAGTAACGTCTTCTTGTCGTCGTCCTCGAGCTTACCACCAAGCCCGGTCTGGTCCGCCAATTGCGACTTGAGTCCAAACACAAAGGACGACAGCGAGTTAAGCGACTCGATACGCTTGCGGTTTGCGTCGTCCTCGGACGCGAATTCCTCGGCCTCGTGAACCATGCGCTCGATGTCTTCCTTCGAAAGTCGTCCCTTTTCGTTTGTGATAGTAATCGATTCGGATTTACCGCTGATGGCAGAAGGTTAAATCGAATGGACCCCACAATATATCAAAGGATACTTACGTTCCCTTGTCGGCGGCACCGACTTTCATAATACCATTGGCATCGATCTCAAACGACACCTCAATTTGAGGGACACCACGTGGTGCAGGAGGAATGCCCGAAAGCTCAAACTTGCCAAGAAGGTTGTTGTCCTTGGTCAACGCTCGCTCACCCTCGTACACTTGGATGAGTACAGTCGGCTGGTTGTCGGCGGCAGTCGAGAAGCTGTATTAGGTCATATCAGTCAATATCCCAAAGGATTTGAAATCCGAAAGCGACATACATCTGAGACTTGCGAGTGGGAATGACAGTGTTGCGAGGAATCAGCTTAGTGAAGACCCCACCAGTAGTCTCGATACCAAGGGTAAGGGGGTTCACATCCACAAGAACAACGTCCTCGGTACCCTGCTCGCCAGAGAGAATACCACCCTGGACAGCAGCACCATATGCAACTGCCTCGTCGGGGTTGATACCCTTGGAAGGATCCTTGCCATTAAAGTACTCCTTCAACAGCTGCTGAACCTTGGGGATACGAGTGGAACCCCCAACGAGGACAATCTATCAATTCCTAGTTAGCGCCGCCCGAGTTCGACATGCTGGGTGACGTACCTCGTCGACGTCTTCCTTCTTGACATTCGCGTCCTTGAGAACCTGCTCCACGGGCTTCATCGTCTTGCGGAAAAGATCCATGTTGAGCTCTTCAAACTTGGCCCTGGTGAGCGTCTCAGAAAAGTCGTTGCCATCCTCAAAAGACTCGATTTCGATCCGAGTCGACTGTTGGCTCGACAATGTCCGCTTGGCCTTTTCAACCTCGCGCTTCAACTTGCCCATGGCGCGCAAGTTGCTGGTGACATCGGTACCCGTCTTCTTCTTGTAAAGCTTGACGAAGTAATCAATGACCCGGTTGTCGAAATCTTCACCTCCGAGATGAGTGTCACCAGCGGTGGCAAGCACCTCAAAGACACCATCATCGATGGCGAGGAGCGAGACATCAAAAGTACCACCACCGAGGTCATAGACGATGATTTGAGATTCACCACCCTGCTTGTTCAGACCATAGGCGATGGCAGCAGCGGTGGGCTCGTTGATAATACGGAGAACCTGGAGACCGGCAATAGTACCGGCATCCTTGGTTGCTTGACGTTGAGCGTCATTGAAGTCTTTAAAATTCGTTAGGGAATTTGATTTCCAACACGAGAGTGTACTCACAGGCAGGGACAGTGACGACGGCATGGGTGACCTTTTCACCAAGATACGCTTCTGCGGTCTCCTTCATCTTGGTCAAAACCATGGCGCTAATTTCCTCTGGTGTCTAAACGAGGCAATCTTAGCCTCGAACGTCGCAGAGTGCAATGGACAGAACCCACGAATTCACGAGTTTCACTCTTGTAATTAATTTGGATGGCAGGCTTCCCACCCTTGTCGACGACGTCGAAGGGCCAGTGTTTAAAGTCCCGTTTGAGTTCATTATCATCCATTTTACGACCGATGAGACGTTTGGCGTCGAAGACAGTATTTTTTGGGTTAGAGTGGAAGGCGTTCTTGGCAGAGTCCCCGATGCTGCGGAGAATTGTAAGGCAGGAGGAAGGGATGAAATATGGGGACATACAGTCGCTCCTCCTCATTAAAGCTAACCCATGAGGGTGTTATCCGGTGACCCTGGTCATTGGCGATAATTTCCACGCGGCCACCTCGTTGAACACTATGCAAGGGATGAGGCGAAATCGTTTGCACAATGAAGTAAGAGAGCATACCCAACACATGAATAACTTGACGAGTAGAGGTACAGTCAGTAGGCAAAAGAGATCAAGACAAATGATACATACGTAGTTCCCAAGTCTGTGGGTGATAGGTGAGGATGGGCGAGATAATTCAAGTGTAGTGGATGCACGCACCGATACCAATCACCGTTCCAAACTCGCTCTTCTTTCCGGCATCCTGCGCGACGGCGGCGGGACACAAGCAAAGGACGGCAAAGAATGCAAATAGAACAACAGAAAGAGTGGATGCCATGCGGCGTGATTTTGCACGAGAAGGATGGCCGTATGGACTCGTCATCGCGGCGGACGACGTTGAGGAGAAGAGAGTAATGGGTGGTAAGAAGTCTTGGACGGAGAGCCAGCCTTAAATTTATTTCCCGGACCAGGCCACGTACAAGTCTTAGGTCAGTGACACGTCAACAATTTGCCACGATCACATGATATACTGACACGTTGCTAGTTTCAATTCAAGCAAAGTTTCAAAAGTTTCATCCAATTCAGACACGTCAAAAGAGTCACTTCAGAATTGAAATCTACAGAAAGGCTAAATCCATGTCCAGTATTCAACAAACTCATGGATACGCTTTCCAACACCATATTATCACCATCATCTCATAAGCGCATGATCAGCTGCTTAATCCCAGACATCCATAATCCAATGTCATCCGTCTGCGAGCCCCTGGTGAGTAAATCAACGTGGATGCTCAGCGCCGCATCCCGTTCGTGCACAGCCATCGCTACAAGCCCCATGTCATCAGCCAACGCCTACACTTAACACTAACATGCATACCTTGGACGAGCACCAGTAACTGGTCCACGACAGGTTTAGACAGCGTCTCGCAGTTGAGCGCGTCAAACAACGGGTTGATACGCCGCTCGAGGTCGTCGGCCATGCGTTTTTGTTGAGGCTATACACATATTGTCATTACCCGCTCCGATACGCGTAGATAAGCCAGGGAGAATACGTACGGGCAACGTTTGCTTCAAATGCATCAATTGTTCCGTTAGCACGTTATAGATCGGCAACGCTGACTCGGGAATGTGTGTGCGATCGCCCGGGGCTGAACAAAAACGGGCATTGAATGACGTCAAGTCGATCACATACAGAAGTCACTTACGGTATTTCGGTGGGGGAGGACCTCTGGGCGGAGCCGACGCACGCGGAGGTCCAGATGGGGCATTCGGACCACCTTGAGGAGGTCCGTGCTGCTGAGACGGCAGCCCGCCTAATTGATGTTGCGACTGGGGAGGACCTCTCATCTGGACCGGCGGACCTTGACTGATAGACGGTGGTGGTCCATGTGATCCGGGCTGCAGGTGAGCCTGAGGGGGAGGCGGCGGCGCATACACACCCTGAGAAACCTGCGCGGGCGGCGCTATGTGGGGATTTTGTGATGGAGGTGGCGCATATGGCCCAGGCTGTTGCTGTGGTGGCAATGAGGCTTGGCTAGGTGGTGGAGCGTACGGACCAGGGTGCTGTGAAGTGCCAGTGGGACCTGCCACACCAGGAGGCGGCGTCGCGCGCGCGTATGGACCGTGAGGAGGTACGGTGCTGCGTGGAGGTCCCGGAGGCGGTGTAGCTCTCATGTAAGGCCCAGGTGCCTGTCCAAGTGGAACTGACCCCAACGAAGGCGACGCATATTGTGGCCCACCAGCGTGTGGAGGTGGTAGTACGGGCGGCTGACCCGAGGCAGAAGCAGATCTCCCTGGAGGCGGCCCCGGCCGTGTCTGTAGCGGCGGTTTCTGCACACTCGGGGGCCGTGGGGGTGGATGCAGCGGAGTATTTTGTCCGTGGCCCATGAAAGGCGAACCCGGTGTGGGTGGCGACTGCGTTGCGTTCGCGAAAGGTGAGACAATAGGTTCTGGCTTGCCGACGCTCATAGAGCTGGGTGTGCGTCCTGTTTTCACCACCGGTGCATCGTTCCAACCAGCGTTTTGTCCACGCGGTGGCTGATTGGAAACTGGAGGGCGCATTGGTGGTGGAACAGCAGGGCCACCAAGGGGTGGCGGCTTGACGAGGGGATTCGTCGGTGCATACATGTTACGTGAAGTAACCCCAGTGTTGTAAGGTGGTTGGTATACGGGTGTGGCTGATGGATATGTCGGCTGAGCGGGAGCGTACACCCCACCTTGCGTCAGAACTGCGGGAGTAGGCACGCTGGGAGACTGGTAGTTGATGAGAGCCGGCTTTGAGGTGACACTATTGTTAGGAACAGCAGCGTAAACTTGATTCGAGACGCTAGACGCTTGTCCAGTCAAGACCAACAACCGCTCCCGTACCGCCGTAAAGTCCAAGGCAGAGCCCGTGTAAGCCTCGGGTGTCAGCTTCAGGTACTCGACGGCTTCCTTGACAAGACCTTGTGCAGCTAGCATCTCGGCGTACTCGAAATACCTATCATAGAGTGCTGCGAGTTTGTAGGTTTTGACCGGGTCATCCGTATTCTCGGTGGCCACAGAAAGGTCCCCATCCACATACTCGACAGCCGCACGGAAGATAGTGACCTTTTCAATGAATGACTGCAGGGCGTGTGCATGGGTTGCATAGCACGATGTAGATTCAGGGGAGTCAACGGTTGTGACTCGACGCCTTTCCTCTTCTGCCAGTTCTTCAATCCAGATGTTGACCAGCCTCTCGAGACGTCCAGCGGCGAGGTAGGTCAAAGTAGCCGTCCTCCTCAACTCCAGCGCATCCGCAACGTTGTCTTCCGAGCCTACTTGGCTCTCAGAACGGAGAACCCCAGCTTGGAACTCGAGGCGTGCTCCAAGCTGCTCTGCTAACCCCGAGAATTCATCCCCACTCGCAAATGTGCAGAGGACGACAAACACTTCTGCCCATTCGGCCAAGTCGGCGTTCTGCACAACGTCGTCAAGATCGTTGGTAACAATACTCTGGAAGAGGCGGAGGTAAGGGTACTCGGTGGTTCGGCGCTCAAAATACACCTTCTGACTGTGCTGCAGGAGGTCATCACCTCCTTTAATGGCGAGGAGGAGCGCATCGGCATAACGCTCTGCCGAGAGACAGAGTTCCACGGCGCTGGAGAAGTCACCAAGTACTAATGCACGGGTAATGAGCCTGTCGGTCTCGCTTTCGTCGGTGGGGTAAATCCTGAAGGTGTTGTTCTTGATGCTCAAGCTCTCGCTGGCAATGCTGGACGGGCGACTCCCAATCGTAGCAGCTACACTCGAGTCGATTCCATAATTTGAATGGGGAACAACCATCGTTTGAGTGTCACTGACATTGGTGTCTTGCGCCATGGTGCTGAAGAAATCGGCTCCAGTAGCCGCAGCAAAGGTGCCAATGGCAGCTTCATCGCCGAAGAGCGACGGCGCAGTGGTGGTAGACTCCCCATCCGCAGGTGGGGCATCGGATGTAGACATCTCGGATCCCGTCTTTTCCGTGTCTGTCGCTTCCATCTCGGGCTCCGGCTCAGGGTCCGCAAAAGAAACGACGGGGTCGCGAGGGCCAAGGTTACACGTTTCCTCGTCCACCGCGTACCTGAGCGCGGGAGCGGTGTAAATAGCTTGTTGTGCCCGTACTTCTTTGAGTTTCGTAACAGCTTCTTCGATCCGCATCTTGACCTCCTCCTTCGAATAGCCCAGAAGCATAACTAGCTCTTCCCTCGAGTCGGAACGGAAGAGACTCAACAGAGCCTTCCACGTCTCCTCAGCCCCCGACTGCTCGCCCGCACTGCCTTGAGCGAAACCTTCCAATTTACCCTCTTCTTCCGCCTTCTTCAATCTCTTGACTTTCGCCACAATGGTTTCCTCGCCAATCACCCCTCTCAAGTGCACAACACTGCTCTGTATCTTGCCATGTGCACCGGGGAGGTTGCTAACGGTCACCAACTTGCCTCCAAATCCAAAGGAAGCGGAGACGGGACGGCGGAGCCAACGTGGAGGTTGCTTCAAACTGAGGTTGAGTCCCTGTATACCCTGATCTGTAGGAATGGGCGGTAGTGGTGGGTCAAAAAGCTCAGCACCGGATGGTCTGGGGGTAGCCGTGACAGAAGAGGGAATGGCGTTGGTTGATTGCAGGGAGTGAATACCGATGGTGCCAGAGAAGAAAGCAGTAGCGAGGAGATCTGGATTACGCGGGCACCATTCTACCTGGAATGCCCAATTGTCTGCGGAAGGGAGCTATTGCGCGGATCGTACAAGTACGGAGCAAACGATAGTCGCGTGCAAGTGCAAAGTGAAATTAAACAAGGCGCAACAGGTGTCAACGATTATCAGAAGAATGGTTCGGATGTACACACCTCTCCAATGATTTCTGACGTCTGCGGGTTCCAGCACAAAGCACGGTTGTCTTTACCGCAAGATAACAATAGGTCCGCATCTTGATTACACCAGGACAATGAAAGCACACCCTTCTCATGCCCAGTGAGAATCTTGGTATATCAGCGTCAGCAGGGAACTGCAGAAGTAATTCGTTGAATGTCAACTTGCCTTTTCTGGTGCACGGGCATTGCGAAGATCCCAAACCATGATGACCGGCGATGTGTCGTCCTCTGAGGCAGTGACAAGCCGTGTAGCCTGTATCATACAATCAGCAGGCACAAGCCGACCAAATAACTACCCCTCACGTTATCCGGGTGCCATGCAATAGCACTCATCCCCCTGCGTCCTCCGATAGCCATCCCACTACCAACCGTGCCGCCGAGCGTGCCTGCACCACCACCGTATGCAAGGGCCACGACTTCACGTTTCCCACGAAGATCCCATACGACCGAGAATCCAGAACTACTCGCACCGGCAAGAACATACTGTACCTGCTGATTCCAAGCGACGGAGGTGATCTCGTCGAGCTTCGAGCTGCGGTTGCCTGGTGTAGGAGAGTAAGGCTTTGAGGGATCATTGAGATCCCATATATAAACCTGTGTACGTGTAGACGCGTCATCAAATGGGGTTACGTGGATGTGATATGATGACGTGTAACTGACCTCCCCACTAACCGCACCAGAAGACAGAAGATTGGTCTGTATTGGGTTGAAGTCGAGCCCACGGACAGGTCCAGTATGAATCGTGTTACGGAGGATGAGCGACTCGGATGGGCTAAAGAAAGGACGCGGTGATCAGCCATGAGAGACGGGAACGATGAGTGACGAACTCTGCATGAGCAATGATCTTCGCAGGGTCCCACAATGCAAGTTCTCCGTTCTCCATGCCTGCAGCAATAACACCGCGCAATCGGTCCTTGTGCACTTGTCCCCATGCAACGCGGTTGAATCTACAACATCAACATCTTAACATGCGACAAAGCGAGCACGGCGCAAGCTTACCTCGAGGTATCCGTGACGAATCCTATGGGCTTTGACTCTACATCGGCCCCGAGGTAGATTTCATCCTTGTTCATGAAGTCGGGTTGCCATATTTCGAGCTGGGATTCGTTTGAGAAAGACTCGTCAAGAGCGCCAGCAACAGTGCCGGTCGCGATGAATGGGAGGGTGGATGTTGGCGACCATGCTATGGTTGCCGTTCTGTGGATCTCTTTTAGTTTCATGGTCGTCAATGTTATGTCCAAGAAATGAGACTGTCACGTGCGCCACGTCAGATATTATGATTCAAATCCCGATGAGCGGAGTCTGAAATGGCTAGGTTGTTGGATGACATCACATTGGTCAGCGACCAGAAAAGGTAATCCAAGTTGCTTGTCTCTTCCTCCTCTTGATCCACAACCACCATGAGTCTCCGTCAGGATGTTCTCAGGTCTCTTACCCTCACAGAGCTCGCAATGGAGCGCAGGCAAATATCCACCCGCCCCTCCGACGAAGATTCCGACGAAGAGCTTATTGACGTCGTGAGTGTCTGGTATGATCCCTATCTAATACGTTCCTCAATATCATGCAAGAAATCAACTCCAGGAACACCCGCTCGGTCCCGTGCACCGTCACGGCCCAGTTCCCGACCGGTCTCACCCACTCGGCGAGCAAATCCGCGGAATGCTCCGAGCGCAAACCTAGCGCCAAAGTCTCTCTCATCCGATCCGTTGAAGGTCCTTCCCACTCAAATATCGCAACGGATATTCCGGTGGCTCTCCATATCGGATCTCGCTTCCTGCTCAAGAGTCTCGCGAAAATGGAACAAGAGTCAGACGCTTAATTACAGTGGGTTGTGGTGTGGTGTGGGTCTGCACTGTTCATGCTGACGTCGATCAAGTATGGTTTCAACACTATCGGAAAGAGTTTTTCCACGACGAGAGCCTGCCTTCAGGCAAGTGGACTAGAAGGGAGTCGAAACAGAATTGGGTCTGCACGCTGGTATACTGTTCATGCATTGTCTGACCCTTCTCTAGCGTACAACGTTTCTATCGACAAGCATGAACAAGTCAACGCCTCCAAGCCCCTTGGAGCGGTCTTCGCCCTCCCGCTCAGGACATCAGACACCCAAGGAAATTAATGAGGAGAGGTGGAGAACGGAAGAGCAAACCCGCCCAAGCAAAGTTGAAATGCGAGAGATGTACAAGGAACTGGGTGGTCGCAAGTCTCGCACCAAGATTAAGCTTGGTAGCGCTGGTGGGTGTAGAGATAAGACAGGCTGGGTTGACCCCGCCGAGGAATAATGGATATACAAGAATACCAACGTTTGGATACTAGCATTGTGCCTCCAGCGAATCATGGAACACTGATCACATACACTAGATAAATCGGTATACATCTCCAGTTCGCATAGGAGTTGGCAATCCGGGTATTGTTGTAGAACAAGAGCGATGCAAGTGAGATACACGAACGAGAGAACTCACCGTTGTACGACGGAACACCAGTCAAACGCTTGCCTCCTCAACTGGAGAAAGCCGGATGTGGAAGTGTCTGCTTCAATGCCATGATCAATGGGCTCATTCGGTGTCCGTCGGTATGTGGATAGAACAGTACATCTCATGAATAGAAGCCAGTTGCCGCTTGAGTGCCAGAAGTGTCCCCTCTGGTTTCTTAACCGATGCTACAAAATGCTCTGGGTGGATAAAATGCATGACACACCAGCCAGCAAATCGATCTAGCCTCCCGTTCCTCCTGTGGACATTCGGGCAACAGCAGAGCTTCGGTGGTTGAAATATCAGTGGCTACTCGAGGACTGACAGAAGGCTCGATGTGTAACAAATGTTGTGTATTTACTTCGTATCCGAGATGCGGTCACCCCGCATCCTTTACTGCCATCATGTGTGGAAGATATGCCCTCGGCCTTCAGGTGAATCAAACCACCCGTAAACTGTGCGTTCATCATACCAATGATGCTTCAGCGGGCCCAGGTTCGCGCGTTGCCCGGTTATCCCCACCTCGCCATAGGTGACTGGATCGGCGAGAACGATTTCGTGGTCTGTTTCTTCGTCCCTCTTTCGAATGACGCTGCACCGCTTGACATGCGACGAAATAGCCCCGTTACAATATAGCTCCAAACACCAACGCGCCAGTCATTCGACAATGCACCAGCGCAGGTCCCTCGACGACGCACCCCGAATCGGACTCCAAGGACGCCCCCTCTTCTTCTCTTATCATGCAAACCATGCGTTGGGGGATTCACTACGGCAAACAACCCTCCAAGGGATCTCAGGCGATCAATGCGCGCTCCGAAAATCTCATTGAAGGCGTTGGGATGTGGAACAAGTTCCGTGGAAAGAGCCGCTGTATCGTCGTCTGCCAAGGGTATGATGTTGCCTGTCTGTGACTACACGATATGATGGACGCCGGGCGTGCAGGTACTATGAATGGCAGACGAAAGGCAAGGCAAAACTACCGCACTTTACCAAGCATCCGGACGGCAAAGTAATGCTCATGGCTGGTCTATATGAAGAAACCAGTGATAAAAGTATCGTCTTTCTTTCTTTCTGCCTTGGCATTGCTCTAGAAATAATTACTGCTTCAGGTCAGTCGCAGCCAACCTACACGTTCGCAATTGTCACCACGGACGCAAGCAGAGCAATGAGCTGGTTACATGATCGACAACCAGTCATCCTCTCCAGCGCGGATGAGATCAATCGATGGTTGGACACCTCATCACGAGCGTGGTCTTCTGATCTTGCTCGTCTGCTTCACCCTTGGGAGGACACTACAGCCCCGCTCCAATGGTACACGCCTCGCCGTTCAATTGGTTACCACATTACTCACTGCATCTGCACATCAGTTACCAAGTCCCCAAGGAAATTGGCAAAGTTGGCACCGAGTCTCCCAAATTCATTGAACCCGTTGCCGAGCGCAAAGATGGTATCATGGCCATGTTCGCCAAGCAAAAGTCGAAACAGGCCGAATCTTCGGTGAAACGCAAACGTAGTTCCTCACCAACTCGCTTGCAATCTATCCCCAAGACAGCAATCAAGAAAGAGGAGCATGAAGAGAAAAAAGTGAAACTGGTATGATGCTTCTCACGCGTTGGATGAGTGAATTTCTTAGGTCTCTTGTATTCGATAACTGGATGACAGCCCAACACACAATAACCCACTAGTTGACGTCCCTGTAATATACTGTGCTATCGTCTCCCAACACATGTCCACGCAGCGACATCTACCACAGTACTTCTTCACTCGCCTGAAACCCGCGTCACCACACTAGTAGATTCATACTTCAACTTGAGTTGCTCTTGTCCTCGAAAGCCGAGTTCTGTGCCTTGAGTTCTGTAAGACCCATCTTTTCCAGCTTCCCATCAAAGTCCCGTTGACGATAGCCGGAAATAATACGTTCCAGCAATTCAGAAGTAGACACGCCTGGTGTACGACGGGTCGGGATGAACTGGCCTAGATATGACACCCATTAGTTCAATCATTTCCGGTACCTGAAAATAATGTCTAACCCCTTTGCTTCACGAATGCATAGACATCGTCATGACCCTCGGCGACATATGGCACCTCGTCATGTGCAACGTAATCGATGTTCCACTTGTCAAGGAACGCGGCATCTATGACCCAAGGGCAATCTGGAATGACCTCGTCTACCCAGCGACAATGCCGGACGGCTTCGCATCTAAATGGCATGAGCGATACAAGGGACCTCTGTTAGGGAACAACCGACCGTTCCGAGTGGGTCATGACGCAACGCGCCTTGTACGCGACGACGTCTTCATCCGTGTTCACGCCAGCGAGTAAATGTACGTTTGGGAATGAAAGCTTTGCCTGTCGAAGTTGCAAAGCGTGGCTAGTGGACTGAGAGTCAGTGACAAACGCAGGCCATGTTGGATCGATGCGCACCCAAAGTGGAAGAGATCGTATACCCCTGACAGGTAGGCATCTCAGCACGAGACGCAGAGCGAGATTGCGAGCTGTCTTACCGTCGGCAAAGATACGCACTGGTCTATCAGTAGGAGGCGGATTGATGCGGTATGTGCGACCGGGCTCTCCGTCGATCGCTCTCTGGACGAAAGCCTGTATGTCTTCAGGGACAAGCCCAGCAGGATTGCAGGCCGGAACAGGTCTGTACGTCGGAGGTTCCTGAGATAAAACCTGTTGAGTAGTTGGCGGCGGGGTCGGGTGTCGGGAAGTGGAAGGAGAGGGGACATCCTCTACCTGAGATGTGAGGGTCGAATTCGACGAGGCGTGGTCCGGGTTGGGGTATAGGAACCCTTTGGATGCTTGATGCTGACCCACGCCTGCAATCATGCTCGATTCGACGTCGCCGTCATAGGTCTGAGAATCAGCGCCGTCGTCGGAGAGCATGCTCGATGCGAGCTGGTGCCTTGCACGGGAGGACAGCTTGGACGTGTGCGGGGCATTGGTGGCACGGTTTGCGCGCAGCGCGACGGGGAGCGAGATGGCTGAACCGCCGTCGTCGGTGAGGGGGTCGTTGTCCTCTTCGGAGCTACAGACAAGGGTGAGGCAGAGGGGGGTTGGTAGAGAAGAACGGGACTTGCGCGTCGTAAGTGGGGGAGTCGATTGGATGTGGATACTTGCCAAAGGAGCGCTTCGAGTGCAGCGTCTTCTTGTGGTGATGGAGCAATTCCGTCGGGGATTCCATGATGTGTGCAGTGGGAGAGTTCAAGTTGTTACCAGCCATCATGACCGACTCTGACTCGAAACAGCCAGCAGTGCCAACGAGCCCACATCGCTCCCGTTTGAGGCCATATATTGTCACCTCCTTGCTCGCACTCGCTGCAGTGCTGGCAGTAAGTCGTACGCCTCATTCACCACAAGGCTATGCCCTCTGCTCTCCGGGTCGCAAGATTTACACAGTGGACACGGCCCATCCCAATGTCGAGTGCATCGTCGTGAACAACAACACCATCTCAGACGTCGGGGACCTCGGTGTGTCTACTCTGTTCTCCGCCCTCCGCCCTCTGACAGGACCAGTGGACATCAAAACTCGCTGGCGCACGCGCCATCTGAACCTTGCCAACTTTCAGATACCGTGGCCACTCAGCCTTTGGCAGTCCTCGCTACCCGTGTCATTTGTGGGGCAAGACAGCATCATTGTTCCGGGCCTCTCAGGTACGACGTTCCGTGAACACGAGCCCGAGTGCGACACTAACCGTTAACAGACGCCCATGCACACGTGTTGGACTATGGCGCCGCGATGGCCCTCGACATTAGCGGTTGCAAGTCGAAACAAGGTATTTAACTCGCGTTCCTGCAATGTACCCAAACTCACCGAGCACAGAGGTATTGCATCGCGTCGTTCTGTACGTCAAGTCACATCCCGGCGTTCTAGACGATCCATCTCGTTGGATAAAGGGGATGGGATGGGACCAAAATCTCTGGTCAGACCTCCAATATCCAACTGCTGTCTGTACCTTTTCTCTCCCTCAGAACCCTCCTTATTAAAGGATTGCAGGACGACTTTGACTCGGAATCGCTGCTGAGGGGTCGTCGCATTTACCTATACCGTGTTGATGGTCATGCCGCATGGGTTTCTAACCGTGTGTTGCAATTGATGGGTAACCTACCCAACGAGGTGGACGGTGGGTTGATCATCCGTGACCCGTCTGGCAAGCCTACAGGTAAAACAAAACTTGCGATAGTGTGCATCTGAATCGGTGCGACTTGAAAAATCCAGGTATTTTCGTGGACAACGCGATGGCCATCGTGCCAATTCCAGCCCCAACGAAATCTCAGTTGCGCGAGTATTTTGACAGAGCTGTAAAGGATGCGCTTGCCGTGGGATTGACCTCTATCCACGATGCTGCGACAGAACCCCATATGATCGAATTTTATCAGGAGTATGTCTTTGAACTGTTTACACCAGCATGATCTGATTTCCGTCAAGGTATGCTTCAACTCGGAAACTTCCTGTACGTGACTTGTGCGTTTCGGTTCGTATACACTAGAATCGCCGTAGCTCCGGCTCTACCTTATGGGCAACATTGCATCCAATGATTACTGGGGTAAAAATTTAACTCGAGTCATCGACTATGGGATCGCAGAGCGCCTCAATCTTCGCAGTGTCAAACTATTCGCAGATGGTTTGTCTGGAAGAATATCCCACCTAGACTTGGCGACTGATACCATTCAAGGTGCACTCGGCTCCTTTGGGGCAGCTCTACTAGAACCGGTCCGTATCGTGCTTGTTCGTAAAACGGATTTGTGACTCGGAAACAGTACTCGGACAATCCATCAACTAACGGACTGATGCTCGTACAACAAGAAACCTTGTCGACCTTGGTGAAACAATTCTGGGAAGACGGTTGGCAAGTGGTATGTGCTCCACTCGTCGCGTCTCCAATGACCAAAACAGCCTATGTACATAGAATATCCACTGTATCGGTGACCGTGCCAACCACATCGTGCTCGACATCTTTGAAGATATCCTATCTCATTCGGAACATAGCAGCGCTGCTAAACGACGTCCACGCATCGAGCATGCGCAAATCATGACTCTTGACGATCTAGAGCGAGCTGGACGGCTTCAAGGTGTTTCTTGGCCTTTCCTGCTGGGATTCTGAAAACTGAAACACAGGTAGTGATACCCAGCGTCCAGCCCACGCATGCGTGAGTACATCAATGGTTCAACCCCTACATATTGATACCAACATCGACATGATAGAACGAGCGACATGTGGTACGCAGAACGACGCTTGGTAACGATGCCACCCCTACCCGATTACCATGTCTCTGAAGAACAAAACTCTCCAGGGCCCTGAAAGGATCAAAGGAGCGTACGCCTATCAAACGATGATCCAGTATGTTTCCTTTTTTTTTTTCACGGTCCACACCGATCCTGACGTGTATCGTCCAAGAACGTCCAAAACGGGGGTTCTACCTCTCGGTTCCGATTTTCCCGTTGAAGGCATCAATCCCTTGTTGGGATTCTACGCTGCCGTGTCTCGCCTCTCACCTTCCGGAGACTCGCCTCACGGACCACAAGGATGGTAACGACCCGTCGTCGTGCTGTCGTGCCCAACTGGTTCGTTGACGCGGGATTCGTTCTAGGTACCCGTCGGAACGTCTGACACGGGCGCAAGCGCTGAAAGGCATGACCCTGGATGCGGCCTACGCCGCGTTCGCAGAGGATAAACTAGGTTCACTGTCGGTCGGCAAGAAGGCAGACTTTGTGGTTCTTGATCGGGATATCATGACCGTGCCATTATCTCAACTCTTGGCGACAAGGGTCAGGGCGACAGTCATAGACGGCGAGGTGGTTTATGGAAGTCTATGAATCGGATGATACCCCCCTTGTTGGCACCAGGTGATTCGTAAGGTCCATTCCCAATGGTCACGATACCCTGTTTCACAGCGTCGCGTCTGAATTGCTCCTTGACATTCTTTGTTGCGTTATCAGTAAATGACTATGATATGCAAAATAGGTATAGCTACATCACACGCGTGCTAAAGTCCGCTCTCAAGTCCAGCCTTGCTCACCCTCCGCATCGGCTGTAGCGTATTTTCATCGACCGGCGCTCTGCGCATGTGTCGATAACGTCCTTCCTTGTCCTTGATCTCCATATCCTGACCGACGGCCACTTCCCCCACCTCATCCGGGTCTTGTACGGTAAACATGGGGGGCAAACTCTCGCGTACGTGGCCCGGTCTCCGACTCTGTGCAGCATACGCATGGTTGGTCTGTGAATCACCGCCGTCACCGTGCCCCGAGTTGACGGGCACGACGCCAACCGATTTCCCACCGAGTTCTTGTTCCTCAAAGGTCATCAGTTCCGAGACGAACCCGATGTTGGGAGAGATGCCCTTGCGGCGCTCGAGGACAAACGCATAAGCACGCGAGAGCGTCCAGTGATTGGCGTGAATGAGGTAGGCCATCACGGCGGTCACAGAGCGCGACTTGCCCGCTTTGCAATGGACATAGGTGCTCGCTCCATACAGATTTGCCTCATCTTTGCAAAAAGAAACGCGTCAAAAATATGGATAGAGGGAGCGGGATGATTAAATGTATGATCTCGAATTAAATCGGGAAAGAAAAAGTGTAGAGGACACCCTACCTAGTATCTCACAAGCCTCTCTGAGCCCCCTAGTGATTTGGTCCTCTTCGACCGTGTCCCTCATTGGGATCTTCACATACCGCTCGAAATTCCTTCTCAGATTGAGCCCATGATCGTCACTACACTCTGCTGCAATATTCAATATCCTCTTTATCCCCAGCGACTTGAGTTCCTGAACGTGTTCTGGTAGGGTTAGCTCGGGACCGAGATACAAGAAGTTTGGAAGGATCATCGACACGGTGAACGTAGGGAACTCGGATTCAGTCGTGGCTGTCGGGAGGTCATCTGGGCGGGCCGTGCTTGGTGATGGTGAAGGACGAGGTACACCCTGTGGAGTGTCTGGTGTGCGGGGTGGTGTTGGACGGGCGAATCTGGGAGATGGGGGTGGGAGGAATTCGGCAGGGGAAGTGGTCCAGCGGGGAGATGTTACGGGGGGCGTGTGATTCGAATGAAGGAGATTAAGGTGGGAGGGGGACTGTGGAGGAAGATAGAACGTGTGTCCGTTGGGGCTCCCTGAGAGCCCCGAGAGTTGGGAAGGGGTGATGGGGAGAGTGGCCGAGCGTGTGGGGGCAGTGCGGATCTGGAGACGGGGAAGGGAAAGTTGTTGTTCACCGCCACCGTTTGTGATTATGCGGGTGAGATTTGGCACGCTGGGACGACGAGGGGGTGCGGGTCGACGGAATGAGAGATGTGCTGGCGGAGGGGAAGCGTTAGTGTCGTTCAGATGATCTGAAGTTGTAGTAGGCATGATGGGAAGTGGTGACGGTATGGGCTGATCGATTTCGAAAGAAGTTTGGGTTGGGGGAGAGGTGTTAAGGTGGAAGAGGCCCCTGCTTTTTGTGTTCCTGAACGGCTGTCCGTGGTCGTCAGGATCTGGCGGATGAAGGGTCTGTGTTACGAGGTAATTCCGAAGAATTAGATGGGATTGTGCAGCTGCTATGCCACCGCGCAAGTAATGCACGCGATCCTGGCCAAGGAGAGATGATATGACGGGAAGGAGCGCCCAAGCTGTGACTTGGAGGTTGCCAATTTCGGAGTCGTCCGTTTCCTCACCGTGGACAATGACGACACCACCATCCCAGGAGGGAGAGGATGGGAGGGAGTCCCAGCGATGCTTGTCCTGGTCTGAGGTGATGAACTGGCGGAGGGCGGCGAGAGACTGGAAGCCGCTACCTGGTTTGCGACATCGCTTGAGAATAAGGGACGGGATGGCGATGTTGACGCTGTCTGAAAGGTGTGAGGCATTGTATGCGGCGAGGGGACGCGTGTCGACGACGATGGGGTGCTTGGGCGCGCTGAGACGGTCGGAGAAGACGTCGGGGGGCCAGGCAGAGGGGGGGAGTGCGCGTGCGGGAGGGTCGGGGACGGGCGGGGTTTGGTTTGGGGTGTGGTAGACGGGAGACGGAGAGAGCGGGGAGCGCGAGGGGGAGGACTGCTTTGGAAGAGCGGAGAAGGAGCGTATGGGACGGAGACGAAGGTTGTCCCGCACACTGGCGCGTAGCTTGGCGAGGTCGGCGAGTGCGCGCGCGAGATCGTCTGGCTCGGTGCCGTCGATGGGGATTGCAAAGTCGTCGTCGTTGTCGTTGTCGTTGTCGTCGTCGTCGTCGATGGCGATGGCGAGGCGCGTGTCTGGCTGCATGTTGGTGGTATAAGTGGAATAAGTCAGGGGGGGTTATTTTGGGGGGTCGTTTCGAAAATTGAAACTCCACCATGGAATACGAGCGAGCGGGCGCGTTGAAACGAGCATCGACCATGTCCCAGTACAAATCCTCCGCGTTCCGATCCCAGCCTCACCAGCAAGACCAGCCAGCCAGCGACTCGTTCAAGTACCGCTCACAAGTGCCTCAGCTGCAGGAATTCTTTCCAGACTACTCCGTCGAAGGCTCGTTTCTTCTCCGAAACATCGCCCCTCACTCATCTTGCTCTTACAGACCTCCAGTCCCTCCTTCTCGAGGTCGCTGGTGACGTGCAGCTCGCTGCCCAGAGAATTAGCGAAGGTCTTGCCCGACTCGCTTTCGTTATCCGCCCACTCAACCACATACTGTCACAGGTCATGCAGCACAATGGGGCTCCGTGAAAAGCAAAAAAGACAAAAAACCACCCACAACACCCCACCCGAGTTCAAAGGACCATCCAACCCCGCGTGATCGCACCGACTCTCGTGGTGCCCGTGGTGGTCGCGGTGGTCGCGGTGGTGCAACCAGGGGTGGCCGCGGTCGCGGCTCAGCACGGACTGGGTATGGGGCCAACGGCCATGCCTCACGTACCTCACATCCCAGCAAGACCTCCTCTCCCGCCCCGGATTTCATGGACAAACAGCCCGTCGAGGACTTTTCCGACCCAGTTCAACCCGACAAATCTGACTCGTCAAATGGCGTCCCTGCAGCACCTTACGACTCTCCTTCCGATCCGAATCACGCTGCGGAGATTCCTGCGTCAGACACCACTCTCCCTCCCCAGTCTTTGTCTACGCCCTCTTCATGGGGTGTCAGCCCTTGGGGCGCACAAGACCATTCTGCCCCTGCTCCCACTATGTCAGCCCAACCCATATCGGTCGCACCAAGACCAACAAAGGTGCCAGCAACGTCGAAATTATCTTGGGCTCAAATTGCACGGTCTGAAATTACCTTTCTTCTCTATCTGCGTCCCCCTCATTCATCTTTCACAGACCCCCGGAAAAACTTGCCGTTCCACCGCCACCTCCAGTAGCTCCTCGCGTTCTTCCGCCTCCGCCCGAACTAGTTGAACCCACTCCCTCTCCACTCGCCAATGGCGATTCAGACCCAATAGGTGACGGTTGGGAGGATCCAATAACTGTACAACCTCCCACTTGGGATGACGAGCCACAGGTCAAACCTCCTCCAGAAGATGCTTGGTCCTCCCCAGTGCAGACTCAGTCAGACCTCCAGGACGAATCTCCCACTCCTCTGTCCCAAGATGAACTTGTACCTGAGATCCCTGCACCCATGCCTTCCGAACTAGTTCCAGCCCCCCAACAATCAGCAGATGAGCCAGTTGTTGCCCCAGTACCATCAAAGTCCCCAGTGTCTTTACCTCCACGGTCCTCTGCTGCATCCCACCGGAGTGCAAACAAGTACAAGGCAACAGATCAGGCTGTCGTCATGCCCACCTCAGGTTTCAACCCTGGACTGGAAAAGGTTGGCATGCAATTCGGTAGTTTGAGCCTTGCTGGCGATGTGATCGAGCCATCTCCGTGAGTCATCAACGATCTTGACTGATGTTTTGGCTGATGCATATCGACAGGACTGAGCCGGTGTCAGCTTCAGAATCAGCTGTAACCAAGGCAAAGCAGTCGCCTCTACAACCTATTCAGCCATTGCCCCAGGCACAGGTACCCGCCCAAGAATCACCCGTAACTGCCTCCCCAGTCCAGTCAACTACCGCACCGTTGCAAGTCCCGCCCCAACAGCAGGCCGCACCCCCTGCACCGGCCCCAGCTCCAGCTTCTGTCCCTACCGCCATTCCCCAATCTCAACCTTCTCTCACATCCGCCATCTCTCACCCCTCGATTTCAACGTCTGTCAGCCAGCCAATAATTTCGAGCTCACCTGCCTTTTCCCAGCAACAACCTCAAGCCTCTATCCATCCGTCCCTCTCCCAGCACCAGCAGCAAGCGCCACTGACGCAGCACCAAGTACCGACGCATCAATATACCCACCATGGTCTTCCCACTCACCTCGATGCCACCCAGAATCCCGTCCAGCAATCTCAACACGCAGCCCAACCCTTGCAGCCCCAAGCCTCCGCCGCTCATTCAGCATACTTCCGACAAGCAGAAGCACCTTACTTCCATACCCCCACACCACCCGCCGGACAGGGTCAGGATTACAACATCTTTGGTCAGATAGGCCAACAACATCAGGCATCACATTTGGGTGGGTTCGCTAGCAATGACTATGGGTATGGTGACAGTCAGAGGGTATGTATTCCCATATGCATATGTTGTCCAAGTGCGTATCTAAGATGATATCAGGGCTTCTATGACTCGTACGCGCAATCGCCCGCTTTTGGAGGGAGTCGTAATGTCCTCGGCCATGATGATGTTAAAGGTCTTCCTGCTTCCCAGCAGCACCCAGGAAACACTGTCCTGCCACCCTCGAGCGCCCAATCTTCACAACTACCTCCTCAGGGTGGCGCACAACCGCAACCATCTGGCAACCAAGGCCCTCAGCAAAGCTACCCCCCTCCCGTCCCCTACTACTACCCTTACCCGCAAAATCAGTACTACGGTACCCCATACAATTCAGGCTACGGTGTTCCCCAGCCGTTCGTAAAGTATCCCACAATGTTCCAACCTGGTCCTCCTGCGCAGGGTGCTGCACCCTCCCCAGGAGGCAAGCAAGGTCCTGGTTCGGTGCAGTCCCAGTCCGACCACTATGGTCGTGGGCTTTATGGTCAACAACACCAGCTACCAACCTCGGCCTACGATGACCTTGGATATCAGCACCACGCACCGCAACACAACCACGCGCCAGGAGTGAACAACCTCACTTCGAGCGAGTACAGCAAGCACCCACAGCTGTACGGTGGACAAGCTATCCAAAGTTTTATGGGTCTCGGTCAGGGTACCGCCGCCGCGTCGGGTCCTTCGCTCGCCCAACGCGGGAGTGGTACGTCCCCTGAGACGGCATACAAACCTTACTCCCAAAACGTCAAAGACGGAACTGCGGGCGTTGGTGTCGGCCAAGGTGTTGGCCAACCCCAGTCAGGGCGCGGTGTCCAGCAGCAAGGTGGTTTCTACGGGGGTAACCGCTTCGGTTCGAGCGCTGGCGCAGGCGGACCTCAGGGACAACAGGGACAACAAGCCACGCAAGGTCCACAAGGCCATGTGGGGTATCCGCAAGGCAACTCGGACGCCAACTTTTACCAGTATCAGCCACGGCAACAACAGGGCTACTGGCAGTAATTAAAGTAATTTTTAGTTGACTGTTTTAAAGTGTGTTCTGTTTGCGTGTTTGATCGTCTTTTACTAAGGCTTTTATTCTCTCTTGTGCCGTACTTTGTCTTCCTATTCATAACTCCTCTCATCCTCATTTTTCTCTTGCTCCAGCTGTTTGATATCAATATAGCTGTTACAGTCCCAGAAGCAGTGTGCATTGCAATGTACTCCTTAGTGACACGTCTCTAACAAGCAGCTCTCCTTAATACCTCGAACGTTGCGAACTTGCTTGATTGTCCAGTCGTGTACCGCGTTCACTTTCGCAGATCGCAAGACAGCAGCACGGAGAGATCAAGTTAGGGCACACATGTAGCATAAACAGAGGATCCATGTAACTAGCAAACACACGTTTTTAAACCCTGCCACCGCAAGACGCGCGTACGATGATCAACGGCTCCATCTCTCCCATGTTACCGCAAGCGACTGTCAAAAGCCGTCCCCGTTGAGTGACACACACGCCTAAACCACATTGTGGTGGGGTGGGGGGAGGATACTCACCGCGCTTCACGCTCGCTCTCCAACAAGGCCAAGATATCCTGTTCCCGTACGGGACCTTTCACGTTCCGAATGATATTCCGCGTCGTGTCGTCCATGAACTCGACGCGGACTTGGGTGACGCCCCCTCGGGAACCAGTTCGTCCGAGGACCTGCGTTGGAGAGGGAGAGAGGGGGAGGCCATCGAGTCAGTGGGTGGTCGATCGGCATCAGGCGATGGTCGAGAGGAACCACTAGATACCTTGATCACTTTGGCAAGTTTGACGGGTGGTGCTTTTGATGAATCCTGGGGAGATAAATCAGAGTGTGAGTGTGGTGGAGAGGGATGTGGACGTACCATGTCGATGAAGTGGAGATCTGTTGTGAGGGGAGTAGTTCGTGTGGATGTATGGGCTTGCAAAATAAGATTAAGGTTTAAAATCGAGACAAACCTCCGCCGGCTAATGCCGACAAGTGTACTGCTCTCCAAAGCCAGCAGCGTTGGCGGCCGAATTCAATTGATCATGTCTCTCTCATACTAAGGGAACAGCTTGCAAGGGAGCCATTCAAGCCCCTCCAACCTCGCAAGGCAACTGGTCATTCTACTCATACTGGCAGATCTGGGCTTTCCGTCCTTGTGCGACGACATGACAGCACGCATCCATCTTATCTCGCCTTGAACAGATGGTAGCGCGAGTGCTGCGAGATCCTCGAGCGGTGGGTTGTTATGCATTGACACCCACCACATCAGTTTTCCCCTTCTTGACTGCAACTTGTAGCGGCGTGTCTCCTTCTGAATTGGGTGTCGCAACCAAAAGTAATGAGAATTTCAGTGATTTAACGCGTAGATCTATCATCACTCGCTATCGCGATGAATAGAATATCAGGGGGAGCGGGATGTTCAGAGAGACGAAGTACTTGGTGGTCTTGATGCGCCCTACCGTTGGCACCGCACCCAACGAAGAATTTAGCAATTCAAAGTAGCATAAGTATCGTCATCGAAACCGCTCTCAGGAGGACAAGGATAGCACCTGGGCCGCTTGTTGCAAGATGCAACAGTGTCTCCATTGGATGCCTTCGTCAGGACACTCGTACCTTGTGTCACAAGATATCGCGCAACGGGGACATTGCTTCGTTCAGCAGCAATATGAAGAGGCGTTTCTCCGTGAAAGTTGGTTTTAGAGGGATCATTTCACAGCCCGCCCCCAGAACACCATTGCCACACACCGCAGTGCGATGTGGAGCACAGAGTCTCCATTGCTAGCGTGTGCAAGAGCATTGAGTCTTGACTCCATTCTCGACCCAAGAAGTGGATCATAGGCGCTGTGTTCCAATGCGAAAAGCGAGCATCCAATGTAATAAACAGGTCAAGGGGGATCGCTGTCGAAAAAGAACACCTTTCTCGGTGGAAAGGCGATCTGTTCCGACAGCGATCTGAACCTTTAAAGGGGGTGTTTCCACGAGCATTTGCTTCAAGAGGATCACAGCCATAGTCCACCAGGATTTTCAGCACCTCTAAAACATTATCGCTATTGTATGAGGACTGTAGCATGATGTGAATCAGAGTCAACCAGGAAGTGGATCATGGGTGCGCAACCCCCAACTTGGACGAGTCAATGTACCAAGTAGGTCAGGAGGTCAGGAGATATCGTGCAAAAGAGATGTACAGGCCTCGCTCAACAGCGATGCGGAAAAGGTACATACTTAGACTGGCTCAGTGTATGTAGGCACTCCTGTGGTTCATCTGTGGCGAGCCAATCTTGTATTCGGACATCGACTGCAGGACCTTCTTCAGGAGGTGGTTTGTCAAGTATACCTGCGAGACATTCGCAAGCCACGGAAATTCGTTGCATGTCCTCTTCCAACCGGAAATGATAGCGCGAGACGCCGTTGTTGTCCTCGCGATTAGCATAATCGTTGGCGACAGCGATGACTCGGCGAGAGGCAGACGCGATTTTGCAAAAAATCTTGCGAGAACGCTCCATAGATGATCAGCAAAGAAGAGGAAACAAGGTCACGGTGCGCTACCTGTACATGACACTCCCCCGG
>JBBPQG010000105.1:0-34052 GCA_038092395.1 Boletus variipes var. fagicola | reverse complement strand
GGACCAATAGCCCATCAACTTCTTCTCTCATCCTAACTCGCTGTCAGCACCTTTTCTGCGTTGCATGCTATCGGTTATGCGTATGTCCTGGGTGGCCAGAAGTGCCCCCGGATACCCAACGGTCTTGTTCTGCTTGTCAGACCGGACTTTCCCCCCAAGACGCTATACAAGTACGGCCTGACTGCCAACCCCTGGACTTGTCGTCCAGAAAGAAATCTGGAAAGCGGGCAAAGAAGTCGAAGGGGACTGGCCCAGAGAAATTTACTCCGTCAACGAAAGTCAAGGCTTTACTTGGTGATCTTATCCAATTCTCCAAGGCAAATCCATATTCCGCCAATTATGATCCTGACTCGATCGAAGTGGAGATGGTAGATGGCGAGGGAAAACGGGTCGACGATGGAATTGTCAAGACCGTGGTATTGTAAGTAGCAATTCTATATTCGAGGGGAAGCTGATGTGCCCTCTAGTTCGCAATGGACCACCATGCTCGATAAGTATGGCTGTGCTTTGTTTACCTTGAAGAACTATGTCCTCATGAAGCTTTTTCAGGATTGAAGACGCACTGGATGCTGCTGGAATTCGTTATGAGCGCTTGGATGGTACTATGAAACGTGACGATCGGACAAGAGCTATGGATGCCTTGAAATATGACCCAGCGTGTGAAATCTTGCTTGTCAGCCTAAAGGCTGGTGGTGTCGGATTGAATCTCACTGCTGCGCAGCGAGTTTACCTGATGGACCCCTACTGGTATTTACTTCTTTTGAACCTTCGTCCCAGACGCTTAAGCACGTGCCACAGGAACCCGGCGGTAGAGAACCAGGCTGTTGACCGGATCGTACGCTACCGTTTGGTGCACACAGCTGTACCCTGACCTAACTCACTATTTGACCCACAGCACCGCCTAGGGCAAACACGCCCCGTTACAACAGTCAAACTCATCATTGAAAACTCTATAGAGGATCGCCTACTGGAAGTTCAGCGGAAAAAGACTGAGCTGGCCAATATGACTTTGGGTCAGAACTTTAGCAAGGCTGACATGCTGCAACGGCGGATGGAGGAATTGAACCAACTGTTCGGGTGATAAATTATGTTGATGCACGCGTGCCTACGTTTACTCCATCTTGATGAGATCCTTATTATCCGACATCACTGTAATCCTTACTCGTACAGCATGCTGTAATTATGTAGACGACTTTGGAGAGCCTGTAGCCACGTATACGGTACCTCGCCACTTCAAAACGCAAACTGAGCTGCGTTTTTTCGTCGCCACAAGGCATAGACAAACATTTGGCTGACGAAAAGACCAAGCGTTATTCCGATGGCAACCCGAATCATACGTATGGCCAGAGAAAAACCTGACGAGTACTGCTCCGTCGAGCTTGGGTCAGTATCGATGAGCCCACCTCCCTGCGCGATGCCAGACTGTAAGGGAAAATTATGAGGAGGCAAGCACAGTACCATCTGTCTACGTACGGGCACAAGAAAAAGAACACCTGTAACCATCGAGGTAAAGGCCGTCCCATGAACGATCCGCGAATAGAAATTGCCGAGTAGACCGATGATCAAGGCCCCAAAGGCGGATACGAGGTCACCGTTATCAGGCAAGAAGACGTTACCGAGCTTATTGGCGATGAACGCCAAGCATGCCAAGATGACCATCACCAAAAGCTGCCAGCTCCAAAATGTCTGCATGTTTGCCAGTGACGAAGCAACGGAGTAGGTTGGGACAAGGACGGGCAAGAGCCACCACGGAAGAGGCTGTCGCCACCACGGCCAGTTTGGTTCCCTGTGACATCCTTGGGAACACCGTTGGCCATTACGGTACAGCAAGGCAGTATGAGCTTACTGTACCTCTTAGCAAATAGTTCCTGTCAAGGGACGCAGCTTTGGCGAACCCAAATACCGCCTCTCCAAGTGGAAAAGTGCCATTCTGAGCCTGAAAGTGACCATGTAGCACTCTATAACTTGGCGTCTGGTTCTTCTCGAGAGCTCGCCGTGCACGGGGATCGATAACAAGATAAATGTCGGATCCAATAGCCAATCCGAAACCCTGGCAAGGACATTCCGATGTCAGAAAAGCGCGGAACCAAAACGTTTCCAACCCTACCAAAAAGAGTGTGTATATGATCGCGTAAACCATCCTTACAGATCCACACAGGATGTTGCGAGACGTCAGTTCCAGAGCGCTGATGACTGAGGGCCAATCGGTGGGAATTAGCCGTGTGAAGTCTGAAACACTCACGTATAGTGAAACCTGGCAGGATGAGAACGACGCCAGCGGCGGAGATGGCGTTGTAACAAAATAGATCTCCGGGGATCGTACTCAATGCTCGTGAGACGAAGGAGACAATAATCGCGATTGATATCCTATCAGCCGGTCAACAGGAATGCCTTGGTACCGGTAGTCGGATGCGACTCACTCATACACATTCGCATACGTGGCACTCTTGGACGCAGTATTGAGACCCAAATACTGGAGAACGCAGGCGCACAGTCCAGATATCCACATGTCGATGATAGAGCCTCCGAATACCATGGCGGATATCATGGAAGCCGTGAGGAAGGCAAAGAGACACCGCGGCCAGAGTGAGTAGGTTACGCGAGCGCCAAGTATCTCTTTAAGCTCCTGTGTTCCGTCTTCAACCGAGATCTTGTCATGTAGTACCCTGCGATAGACGAGGTGAACCTGGTGCAGCGGGGTTAATGCGATTTGGCCCTTGGCCTTGACAAAGTGAGTTTCGACGGAGGCCACGTCTTCATCTCCAAACGTAACAATGATGACATCTGGAATGTGCACAAAGGCTGCTTTGGCACCAAGTATATCGGACGCTGTGCTTAGCTGCGTGTCGATGCGGTGAGAGGGTGAGCCAAACGTCAGCAAGCACTTTGCTAACGTGAGCATGAATTTGCGGCGTTTGTCGAGTTCTGGATGTCGTGTCACCATCAACTTGACGGGTGCAAGTTTCAAGGTCATACCTTGTATATGTTTGACGACTCTCGCTTGCGTTTTGTTCCGCTTCATGACGCTAAGTCGCTGTTTTCCCCCTCGATAAAACCTTCGACCTTCCACATCTACGAGAAATGGTACACTCGAGGCGAGGGCCGCAGCGCGAAGTGCTGCATGATCGCGAGGACCGTTGTCCTCAGGCACGTCGAACGAGCTCGGCCAGTTTGGTTGCGACTGTGCCGTCTTTGCTTCGCTGAATAATTCGTCATCCAGCGATGGCAGAACTTTCGAGCGACCGGACAAGGAGAACAAACGCCTCCTCTTGGGGTGCCCTCCAGCTTCTTCGGGTTTACCAACCAGCTGATACGGATCTGCTCCTAGTTGTCGTCCGCCAGTCCTAGAGTGAATGGTGGGAGAGTTCGCGGGACTCTCGCGATCGGTGGGGGTCCGAGGAAAGTCGATCTTTCTGGATATCTCGGGTTGGTTGCGCTGTTTCGCTGGGCTACTCGACATGACAAGGCAACGGGGAGCGACTCAAGAAGTTGTCAAGGAAGAGAACCGTTAGTGAGGGGGACATAGGTTGGCGTCCTACTATTTAGACTGGCATGATTGGTCCAAGTTTCAATCAGACCAAGTCTTCAGAAACACCTGCATGATGAGAATATATAGCAGCTTTCGGTAGATTGTACAGGACGAGAGGCACACGACAATAATACTAGACACTGTCTCTGAGGATTTTCACCATATTTGTGGAGCAGGAGGGAGATAATCCGTTGGGAGAAGAAAGGCATTCATGCCTTGCTGCGAGAACGTGCTACCGCCTAGGCTTTGGTCAGATATCCACACAGGCAACTGTTCGGTGGAAGTCATTTCAAATCCCCTCCAGATGTTGTCCACATCAGTGACGTGGTGGGGCATCATTCCCATTTGCATTTGCGGTATCGCTTCGGCGCTTGCAAACGACGGATCATATGTAGGCGAGAATGACTCGTGGGTCATTGCACCTAGGTGCTGCTGTTCAACTGCCAGGGGCGTCGCACGTTGAGGTTCACGTGGGATCGTCGGGGAAAGTGTACTAGACGTCGCTCTCCGTTTCTGCCCTCTCTTGAGCATGAGGTGGAGTGTTAGAGCGTAACGCTTCCCAGGGACTGGATTGACAATGTGAGAAAATTACACACGCGCAACCGGGGGGCATACTTTGAGACATCAAAGCTGCCAATCGTTCGACTTGCGGTCGGACGTCCTGTACGTTGCAATCATTCGGGCTAAAAAGGGTAAATCATGAACTTGAGAGCTTAGGCAGGGACTGGTGGTACTTACAATAGGCGAGACAGTCTTAGAAGAAAAGAGGCAGTAAACGTAGCAGTAGCATGTGTGTAGTGGACGGCTACAGCGGGTTATACATCGCGAACATGGAAAACAGGTCGACTCACCGTATTTCATGCCTTCGCTGTACGAAGGAGAGCCGACAGTGATGTCTAACCCCTGGCGGGCAATCTGAATGGAACGAATGGCGAGATCCCTTTGTGCTGCAGGCATCTTCTGCACGTCTTCCGGACCATTGATACCCCGTAATGCTGTTGCATTGTGAAATAACTCCGCATGTAGTTTTTGAATCTGCAGGCTTTGACGATAAAAAGCTAACAACGGCTGCATTATGGTAGCTGCATAACCAACCAATAACCGCGGCTCACCTGCATCTTCATACTTCTGGGAGAAGGCCTGGTCCCATGTCTTGTACCAATTTTGAAAGTCTGAATCGGCTCGTTGGAGCACCTCAAACGTAACTTCATCCACGGGACGGTCGAAAGGTGAAAGTTGGTTGTTAACCCTCTCTCGAATCGCCATGAGCTCCACGGTGGAGACGAGACGCATATCATCCTCGACTGCGAGAGGATGTTGTAAAAGTAGACGACATTGCCAGATACCCTCATCGTCCCTTAGGATAGCTGGACGGCCAGTACCATAGGACAACCTAAAACGGTGTTTGTGGCCACACCTTTGATGCATCTGAGAATACTTACTGATGCTCGAAGAGGTACAAACAAAACCATGTACGGGAGGCGATGACCAGATCACGGTCATCGGACCCATCCATGCTCTTTGATCTGTTCTGCATCCGGCGAAGCAGCTTTGGCCATGCTTCATGCAATGCTATCACCTCCGTGAGACTAGGGTTGAAAGAACATGAGAAAGCAAGCTGACAAAGTTCCATTGCCATCCGTAAGGCATGACCGCCACTCAGCCAACCATTATCCGACCATCCCGAAACGAGAACTAGACAAACATTGTCAAAACAAATAGCATTCGACGTTGCAGGCTCACTCATGGCTTGAATCGCTTCCACTCGAGTCACAGGGGAGAAGAGAGTGGCACGCGATATGTTCTGGACTGCGTCCAAGCTTCGACTATATGTTTCACTTGGTGTTCCTGGGAATAGATCATGAGAATATTCGACGGATGAAGAGTGAACTGACCTCCTCCATCACGCACGCGAGCTCCGACCATGCAAATGGCATCTACTGCAAACGGAGAACGGTGGTGAAGGGCATCAAAAGTGTCGACCTGAGAATCAAAGACGGGCAGGAATGTAGAGCAACCAGCATAAAATCTACCAGAACGAATTAGTTACAATGCAAGACGTGCAAGGTAGGATTGTACATTCGGAATAACTCGCGAGCCTCGTGCTCAGGTACAAGGTTCTGCGTGACGACTGCGCGAATTCATGTTGAGCTTTATAGTCGTCGAGTCTAGACACCCACCATCTGGAAATACCAATCCGCGTGGAATTTTGTGGCGGATCTTTCTCCTTTTCGTGGGGCGACTCTGATGCTCAGGGGAAGGGGTTCTGGTTCTGCTCTGGGGTTCGCTGCTCGCTTCACCACTCTCCTTGACGAGACGTAATCAGGTTGTTCAATCAAAGGGGTACCGGTACTAACCTTGGCAGCCCTCTCAATGGCGACGTCCGCCAGGCCACGCAAGACCTCCCAAGGAGCGACTAGACCTGAAGCTGGGAGTTCCCCATTGTCGTCGTCCTCGGCCTCGGACGAATCGGTGATATCTGATGTAGGTGGAAAAGTGCGTTTTGCACCTGGAGGTGCAGGAACGTGATAGCCCCTGCTACTGTGAGAGCGTTGGGGGTCATCAATAAATCGTGCGGCGGAAGAACCTTGGGCGCCAATCGCGCCGATGCTTGAAAAGGGAGGAAGGACGGCTCCGGAAGCAGTAAAGGAAAATGGCTGTCCGGCAGAATTGGTATATGAAGACGAGGATTGTGGGGGATGGAAGTCGGCGGACGGGGGGACATGGGATGGCTGAGAACCACAGGACCGAACGTCTCGATGGGGAGGGTTGAGGATGGGTGGGATGGACGAATGGTACGCTGATGGTGATTGGGGGCGGCGGTGGATGTTGGGGTCGTTGATGTGTGAACCGTTTGGGGTCGCAGAGACGGGTGGAGAGGCCATAGCGGGAACGGTGGGAGACTGAGTGTATTGACCCTGAGAGAATGCGGAGGGAGAGCGATGGCTGAAGGGAGCTGTTCCGCGCAAATGGGCGACGATTTCGAGGAGTGTGTTCTGAATTGCGGCCTGTGTGACTCTGATATCGGCTACGTGGGTCTCGAGACTGCGTATTCGCCTAGAGAGAGATAAGGAAGGGCAAGTGGAGGTGGAGAGGACATACTCTAGACCTGCTTCGCCGGTGAGGGTTGCCTCTCTGGATGGTTTTTCGAAGAGACAATCCAAGCCGGCATGACGACAGCGGCGGCAGGGGGGGTTGTCTGCGCCCTCGCAGCGCATTTTCTGTTTGCGACAGGCATTCTGCGTGGGCCAAGGTGAGCAAGGATAGAGTGTGGAATGGGAATATGCCTACACAAGCGCCTTTTGGGAAAGTGAGCGTGTGTGGAGTGAGAGAGGGGAAATGAACATACGGGGTACGCGGTTGAGTGTCTTTGGTTTTACGTCGGGTTTCTTGGAGGGATCGTCTTGCATCTTGGTCGACGGTGGATCCATGAGAAGAGGGTCTGGCAAACAGCCGTCAATAAAACTCGAGCGTGTCCCGCCCATGTTACGTGGCGACAGGGCAGGGCCGTTCAAGCGCTGACCAGACCGACTCACCGTGAGTCCGTCGCAACACAAAACAGCGCTTCAGAAGATCACGTGGAATCATGTTCGTCTCTCTCATCTCTCACATCCTCTGGTACGTCTTCTCCTCCTCCTCCTCCCCGTCCTCACACCCCGCCACAGCGCCTGGTTTGCGTTCGCACTTCCCTGCTACTCCACCTACAAGGCTCTCACACACCCCGCTTCCCCTGACACCCTTCAGGCACTGGCCACGTATTGGGCTGTCATCGGTGCGTTCATCGCATTCGAGCACACCCTCGGCCTTTTCTTGTCTTGGTCAGTCCTTCCTTTTTCACCCGGTCCTTCGTCCTGAAACGCACCCCAGGCTGCCCTTCTACTGGGAATTGAGAACCATATTTTTGCTCTACATCTCGCTCCCCCAGACGAGCGTACGTCCTCTCCTTTCCATACGTGCCCCTCCCTCTTCACATCCCCTCTCCAGGGCTCCACCTATATCTACAACACCTACTTGGAGCCATGGTTCTCCAAGAACGAAACAGACTTTGACGCTGCCATGGCTTCCGCAAACACGAATGCCATCGCGTTTTGTCGCACTCGCATCAGTGCCCTCTTTGACCTCGTCTGGGGTTTCGTGAACAAGACAGCCCCCTCCACCGGTGACGCACAACAGCCCGCCGTCGACCATCTCAAGGGGCTTTGGACTGCCTACGGACCCTCCGTCTTGGCCGCATTCGCTCCCAAGGACGCAAGCGATGCACACGTCAGCAGCACTGCCCACGCAGACGTCCATCAGCCATACTCGACCAACTGAAATGTGTCTGATACCTGATCAGCTACCAACCTCTTTCGTTATTTATCCTAGTCGTGTATACCACAGATTCAGTGTCATATAGACTAGTGACCAACCGATGATCCAAGTCGATGCCTCTTAAAGGCAGTTTCGACATCGCTCGAGGTATACTCCATCGATGTACCACTGTCAGCATAACACTCTGCCATCCTCGCACTGAAACTCTCAGTCATCCGTTGTAACTCTTCTTCGCACGCCTTCCATACCCCAACCATCACTGTACCTGCTGCGATCCCGCTGCTCTCCTCTCTCGTCGTCGTCTCCTCCGCTTCCGTAAAGTGCTTTTCCACTCGTCGGAAAAGCACATCAATATGCTTGCGAACGTCCTTGCCATCAAACTCCTTCAGCACTTTCTTCAAAGACGATTTACTATAATGAGAGTTCTTTTGAACTTCACTCGGCGCTGTCGTCTTTAAGAGCCTCTCCAGCCCCTCAAAGAACTCCTGTAAATTCACCGTTAGCTCGTGTGCTGCACAAACGGTCCTACGCACAATCAATTTGGCAAACGGTCTCCTGAGCACGATCCTGACATATGCAGCCAAGTTCTCGTTGTAGATAGTCTCAGCTTGCTTCAGGAACCCGACGACCGAACCAGTTTCCAATTGAGAAATCTCGGCAACAAAGTAATGCATGTTTTCTGCACGGATCAATGGTATACGTCGAGACTTGCAGATCACACTCACCAACAATCAACACGTGATAGTTGAGCTGGCCCTTGTCTTCACCGTCGCCATCCAACGTGGCCATGTGCTTCAAGCTCTCGAACATGCTGTGCACGATTTTCTCGTATGCCGAGTCAACATGTGCTCGAATCTCCAGCCCATCCGCGCCGATCAGCTGTTGCTCGACGCGACCCACATAGATTGGGAAGTACTTGATAAAGTGAGCCACGCCTTTCCGTTTCTTACTCGTCAATTTCGTCTCATCGACCATTTTGATCTGCTGGTTCTGACTCGCTTGCATAAGCCATCACGTCCATCTCTTTATCAATCGGCTTGCTTACAATATGTCGATCAAACGTTCCTTTCAGCCGCAGATGTTGTTTTTCTAGTATTTGAAGGAAAAAGGCATTGCCACGTTCATCCGCATCCACCAGGAATCGCTCCAGACAAGCGATAACGCCGACCACCTGCCTGTTCTCGATTTGAGCGCATACGTACATCAACACGGCAGATCCTTACAGTGCATCCCTAGCAACAGCGAGGTCGATCCATTGCTTCAACTCCGTAAGCAGGAAACCGAATATCAAGTCCATGGCGCCGCGCACTAGCTTCGTGGTGGACTGACCAAGACCGGCGCTCCTAGCTGCCTGGCGTCGGAAGTAATTGTCCAGACCAGCATAATCAGCAAACGTTAGACCAGCGTCATTGATCTGAAGAAAGTCTGCGATGAAGTCCCCTTCCCGGTAGATCTGAGGGGTGATCTGGTCCAAGATATATCCGAGGGCCTGTAATCCGAGTGAGAATGAGACCCGAGCTCTCGCATTCGGCAAAGATACGAACGTCAGCTGCTCCATATTCCTCGCCCGCTTGTCCGCCTCGTTCCCGGGTTCGTGTTTCCACTGGGCCACGCACAATGGTACCCGCACGTCGAATTGCGCCTCCTCTCGCGCTTGTATGATTCGATGCAAAACCTGAAACACGGGTTAAAGTGAAAGGAAGAGACAACACAACAACTTACTTTGTTCCACGTCTTCCTCGGGAGTCTTTTTCAGCAAACCAGCATAAATCGAAAATAACCCCTTCATCTGGGTGTTGTGAAGGTCACTGGCGGCTGAGAAGTATGCCTGCAAATCAGGGGTTTAGTTCCAGAACCTTGTACCAGAAAGTGGCATACAGCACAAAACTTGGAGTACACCGTTTCGTCCATTTCCTTCAGATACAACAGGAGACCAGCATATCTGCCAAGATAGATCTCCATGCCTTGATGGTTATGTATAATTGGTCGTCCACGTCCTTTTGGTCGGGAAATTCCGCCGTTATCATCAAGGATGAGTTTGGACTTGCAATGGTATGAGCCATCTGCATCGTAAGACTACACGATGGATCATGCTGACCTGCGCGACTATCATAATGGAGAGGTAGTCGAATATGCGCTTGCAGAACTGAGCGTTATACGTCCTGTACTCATCCAGCCTTTCCATGGTAGCAGCCATTTCTGAGGACAAGGGTCAGACCACGTGACTTGGACAAATGTAGCCCCGACCTGTATCCTGGCTAGCCTGAAGTGCTTTGTAGAGTTCCGTGGCCGCTTCTTCGAGCCGTTGTATTCCAGTTTGCTTCTCGAGGGATTCCTGGGCAAGTGTAAGTAATGCTTCCTGACTAACTTGGACTGTTTTCTGAGTGTGCGTCGCGTCAGAATAAGTTGGAGGAATGCTAGACGGGTTACACACGAGCAAGTTCTCAAGTTCACTGAGAAGCGTGCCTTGGTTCTGCATTTGGACTTGTAAACCACGTCGTTGCGACTGGATGAAAGAGATATCATCTCCTACAGCCTATCGAACCGATCAGAACAAGAAAAGTGTCGCCATGGTTTACTGACGTTTAAGTGAATCTTGTACGAGGATAACAAGCTGTCCATTGCGTCTACCTCGCCAAGAGCCTCGTCCAAGTATTTGATGACGAGGTTCACCCGATCATCAGATTCCAAGAAAGAGTGTATGTTGGCCTAGCGAGTGAGTCCCTTGTCAGGCCAGAACGATTGCAAGTCAAACGGCCAACCTTGTCCAGTGCCATGAGCTCATCAAGTAAACGAGCTTCGACCAAGTCTGCAGCCCCCCTTGCAGACTTTCGGCCAAACGTATCGTCACTTGCCCATTCATAACCTTCAAGCATTTCCTCGACACTGATCATCGTTGCTTCTGCGGTCTCCTCTGCATCCTCTGCATCCTCTTCTGAGCCCCAGTCACCCGCCACAAGTCGGTCAAGGGCAGCTTGGTTTGCAGGATCGAAGAATGAGACGCGGTTAGTGTGTTCTCGGCGCATCTGCGGAGTCTCGGGAGGCTTTGGGGTCACGGTACTTGACATAGGCTTGTATGCGGATGCGGGCGATTCGGAGTGCGCATGATGGTGTGGTTCCGTCAGATGGCCAGAAGATGGAATTGATGTATGAGGCAAGTCAAGAGATGGCTTGGCAGACGCGTGGCCTGGAGGGACCGAACGCGAGAAAGCAGCCTGAGGACGAGCAGGAGTAAGACTGGATGGAAGAGCCATCGCGGCGCCTGCGGCAGAAGGGGGAAGTGTTGGGATGGATGGTCTACGGCCGATCCTTGGTCTCAAAGCACTGGGCACGCTAGCTAGCGGGGACTGATGCGAAGAGACAGAAGGGGAAGGCGGGCGGAGACCTGGAATGCTGGAGACAACGGACTCCCTCGTGGAATGATTCCTTATTGAACCCGCAGGTGACGCTGAACGGGAGGGGGTCTTGAGGATGCGTGGAGTTTGAAGAGCCTGTGTATTGTCCAGGGGTATGGGCAGGCGGTTTGACAAGGCAACTGGAGGGGAGGAAGGCAAGGGCACGTCGTCGGGCGGTGGGTCTCCGTCTGCCGTAACACTGAGAGAAGTTCGGGTGAGGGATTGGTGCGACTTACTGGATGTCTCATCTACGCCGACTAGATGGAGTGGCGCATCGACAAGGGAACGGAAGAGGTCGACGATGGCTCTGACGAATGCGGTCTGGTCAACAGCATTCTCTGTCTGCCACTTGTATGTCCTCGCGAGGGTGATGTTGAACGAGGACGACTGATTGTGGTGCGTGAACGGAGGGCGGGTGAGATGAGGGAGGACATACGTTGGCGACCTGTATGCCTCTGAGCTCTGCGAGCTTCCAGGTCTTTCCTACGGAGAACGAACCGTTGGTGTTCAGCTTTGACTTGTGTATGAAGCCGGTGCTGTCGGCAGCGCCTGGGAGGCAAGAGTCAGCAGAGATGGAGTTGGGGAGGAGGTGCACGGACGGGAGATGATGATGTAGCGTGGCTTCTTTCCCTGACCTTCGCCCAAGTCCTCCCATATCTTGATGTGGGCGACGTAGGACTCTAGGACGTCGGCGTTGGCGTTGCGCTTGTCAAAGACGGAAGAGATGATGCGCTGCCTTGCGCGATCGTTGTCGGCCATGGTGAGCTCAGAGTTGTACCTAAACGGGTCGATAAGGGTTGTAATTTACATACATACGACGGCCTCCTTGGACTCTGACCGCTTTGTCCACCAGGTCCACACCTCCCAGGTACATATATCTCCTTACCTCGCTGCCCGTCTCCACCATGCTCACCCACCCAGCTTTCTCCATCTCCTCCCGCTCTTCCACTCTGTCGTCACCAGACGCTCTCTCTTCCTTCAATGGACAGGAAGACTGCCTCACCGCCGATAGCCCTATATCGTCCTCCTCCAGAGATGCATCTGTAGACGTGCAAGACCCCATGGATGTCGATGTGCACGTCAGCTCATCACAGGAATCTCTCCACGACACCCTCTCAAGACGGTCCCTCAGAAACCGTGCTATACTCTCAGACAAGTACTCTCTCAGGTTCAGACCAAATCCAGTCCCTCTTTCCACTCGATCAAAGTCACATGCCCGTGGTGCTTCCGATGACAGCCTCAGGAAAAAGGTCCAGAAGCACGCCGGCTCACATCCTACCCCAAAGCCCCATTCCGAACGCGATACAAGAGTTCGCGAGCTCAAGACTCGCGCTCTCGCAATCCCCTCCACAGGCAAGACACCCGCAACGGTCCGCCAGAGAATGGTCATGCAGATGGTTTACGACGAGATCACCCCCTATCCAGATGAAGCCTGGGTGGCCCAACTCGGCATCATCATACAAAGGTACTTGTCCACCCGTCTCTCTCCCACAAGTCATCCTCTTACCCTCTTTCAAGAGAATACCATCAAGTCAAGAATTGGTTTTCCAATCAGCGCCAGAAAGATGCTCGAGACTCCCGGCAAAGTCCACAGCCTTCTGCCTCTTCTAATTTGGAATCCTCGTTGTGCAAGATAACGTGCGATGGCCGGGATATGAGGATCCGTGCATCAGCCCTTGACGTGTGCGCGGCTGATGGATGGTCCGATACCTTCTTTGATGAAGTAGTCATGATTCACAATTTCCGTCTCTTGGCAAAGCAAAGTCAGGACGAGGCAAGAGCAGCTCTTCTTGGTTCTCCCGTTGGCACCATGGACCCACCACATACACCATCTCGTCTTTCATGACATTCACTCATCCTTTGTACACATACACATACATCAACCTTGCTCATTTTCCTGTACATTCTAATCATCACTTGCCGTATGTGTATCACTTATAACATGGTCATAATACTCATCGTTGCTGTAAATCACAATCCAGTCGCATTACATCAGATCGGCTCATCCGTGGGCAGGGTTTCATACTGAGATGAAGAATCTCCTTCTTGACACCATAACCATCTCCAGAAGCCCCCATTTCGGGTTCCATCCGTCCCTCTGCTCCGTACCTGCCCAGCCCGCAAAACTTGGTATTGCTTGCCTCTCCACGTAACCTCATTTCCGCATACGGCCAACATCCATATAGGGAGGGCCAATATCTCTCGGATGCACCATGCCCCAATAAACTTCCAGCGTTCATGAGCAGGGAGTGGATAGCCAGCGAGTGATTCGTATACATCCAAGTCAACCCAGAGCCACGCAGCATGGTGGACAGGCAAAAAGATCCACGGCGACACGCCGAACAGGTAGTTGACACTCGCGGCGGCTATGGAACTTGCCACCAAATTCTCCGTAAATGGTTCGAGAATAGTAGCCGCGGGAACCATGTGTTTACGAACACGGATCCATCGAACGCGGCGCCAGACGTAATCGACCAATGTCATTTTGCCTATTACGTTGTGTGCGACGTCGCAGGAAAGGCCGTGTCGAACATCTAGTTCATGCCAAAGGGCACTGGCGATCATGTTGTCCTCAGCCAAGAAAGATCCAAAGGCTGCAAGCCCACACTCGCCCTCCCTGGGATCCGTTTCTTTGCGAGGCTTGAGTGATCCGTTAACCCGCTCCAAGTCGGAACGACGAAAGAGGTTCGATTTGCCCACTACACAAGACTCGATCGCCACAGTGTTGATCGCGAGGTACATTTTGGCGTGGTTGGTGTTCAAAAATGCAGCTTCGGCCCGTGCGCCAAGATATCCCTGGTATTCAGTTGCAAAGGGAACATGATGAACCAGGCCTATGCGCTTCTTGGAAGAATTGTGGAACGCGGATGATTCGTTAAGGGTGTCCACTGCACGTGCAAGCGTTCCAGGTGCAACTGAGATATTGGAATCAATGACCCAGAGGATATCATGGGTGGCCTGTCGGTATGACTTTACAAGGTTGTTTATTTTTGGATTGACGCCAACAATCTCCTCGCCTGTGAACAACACATGAGTTTGTGAAAGATGTATCCTGGCCGTAACACGCGCACCGATGATAATTTTAGCATTTATTTGTGGGTATCCGCTCATCAGCTCTCTGACCACCATAAGAGCCTGGTCATCTTCATCCGCAACAGAGAACAAGATCTCAAAATTCGGGTATTCCTGTAGGAATGTGGACTCCAAGTTCTCGAACAAGTTGGTATCCAAGCCTTTGAGAGGTCGTAGAATGGATACGCCTGGTGCGTCTGGGGACGTTGCAAGAGGAGAGCGGGGACGGAGACGATATCGTCCACGTCTGCAAACGAAGTCAACGCAAACTGACACTTTCTCGAATAGCAGCTACCTTACCCTGTCTTGCATCCTAGCAGGCCAATGGACCACAGCACCACATACCAGCCAAGTCCGATGGCAGAGAGTGCGCCGTAGACGGTGGAACTGCTGAATGTCGGATTTGACATAGTCAACTTCTATACTTGCCAACTCGAGTTGCCAAACGGTTTCAAGGAAACAATCGTCCACAGTGTACGTATTAATAACTAGGCGGGCTCGTCAAGGGAAAAAAGCTGTACGGTATTCTGGTACACAGTTTCTGTGACCCTTTCAAACGGTACCGTGTCATTCAACCTGTACAGTACCCATGCGACCCCTCCAATCGATGATGGCTCGTTTCGACCCTTGACTGCTTTTCCAGGGACAAACGACTCTGGCCGAACCGCCGCAGGAAAATAACGTGAGCGTAGTGATGCTGGCAGAGCATCCAGATGCCCTTTCGAGGCGTGTGTACTTGTCATGGAACACCATGGTGCATCTGCGACAATCAGTTTTAGCATGGATTGCTAACATCACTCTTTGCCTTACCAGTTTCAAGCAAGAGTCTGTCCAGACGTATGGTCTTCAATGCTTCTAGATTCTGCTCAGTCTTCATGGAACATCCGTTGACTCCAATGTAAAATCCCATGTCAATCTTTCCCCCCTTTTCATGACTGTCGTAATTTATTGACGCGAAAGGTACTCACAAGCTCTTTGGCCTCTTCACTACTCCCAGTGAAACTGTGCACAACGCCACCTTTTGCACCAACACACCTCCCTCCGTCTTTACCGAACCCTTCCTCTTTAAGAATATTGACCAGATCATCGTGCGCAGCTCGAGAATGGAGAAAAAGAGGTAGGTGATATTTCTTGGCTAATACGAGCTGTGCGCCTGCCGAACATGAAGCTGGATGTCTTGGTCATCTTCAGATTTACACTTGAGACTCACGGAAATGCTTTTGCTGCTCTTCTTTAGATGCAAAACGGGTTCGATCGTAGTCTGTAAAAAGTAAATCATTTTACGTCCCCAGGGCACATGAATTGGCCACCTAGACCACATTCCCCGATCGCAACTACTTTCCCACTTGGCCGCAAATTGTCGCCAATGAGTTTGTCCAAAGCAAGCAGATAAGCATCCGGACCCCCTGGATGCTGATCAAATTCCTTTGAGCGTGTTGGATGACATCCGACGGTTGCATATAGCCCTGAACGAGAGGAGCGTGATGCCAGACAAAGGTGACGGTTTGGGCACCGACCTTTTTGATGCGCAATGTTCAATGCGAGCTCGGACTCATGCAAACTACCCCCTGTGATGATCATTGACTTGACGCTAGCAAGGTATGAACGCTCTAGTATCATGTCAAGGTCATCTTTCGATATGATTGTCAGTATTCTTGCCGTCGCGTTGAATTCGATGGCATGCCTTGGTGTTTTTGCTTGCCGTGGTAGATGCCTCGGAATACGGGGTCAGTAAGGTTTACTATGGTAAGATCAGTATGGATCTTTGGGCGGAATGTCGCTGTGGATACCTCCGATGTCTGATGAGGATATCGTGAGTGGTGACTAGGTGACCAAGATTCCTGACCTATGAAGTGGATCTTATTCCCATCTAACGTAGATTCGCTACCAGTGGTCATGGATATGGTCTTGTTTCGTTGGAGATTGTCTCAGGATTATTTATTTTCGTCGTTGGCACGTGTGGTCATGTGAACCTCGTTGCCAGCAAGCCTTGACTCCAACCCTCATTCGTCTCGCCGCCCGTCCCTGTCTTTTTACCTACCACTTGTCTCTCCTTTACTTGTATTCAGGCCGTGTCACCGGCCCACCATTCAGAATGGCTGCCAATTACTCTTCAGTCAGCAGAAACTCCCCATATGGTTCTGGTGATCCATACTACAACTCGTCCACCGGTTATATCACTCCCCGACAGCCACAGAAGAAAAACGTCAGCAATTGGATCAAGTTCGGCGTCCCCATCGCTGTCCTGGTAATCGCTGGTGCGGTACTTGGTGGGGTTTTCGGCTCCCGTGCCAGCAAGAACGCTTCCGCTAGCAATGCTGCCAGCGCTGCCACCTCCGCCATCCAGGCCAAGAATTCTATTGGCATATATCCAACGGGTACTGATAGCCTTTACATGCTCCCCCTGTACCCCGCTACCGTTCGTATCCTTGACCTTTTCTTCTCGTGTCCTTGATAATTAACCACCTTTACGGGCAGACCAATACTGCAGCCTTCACTAAGCCTACATTCATCTCCACTTCGGATTCCAACCTGTCCTGGCCGCAAGATTCCTTCCAACCTTCCAACCCTAGCCCGACTCAAGTACGCTCTGATCGTCCCCGACTTATCGCACCTTCCTACAAGTGGCAGGCCCTTCCTAATTTGATCAAAAATGATCCATACCTTTCCTCCTGGAATCAAACTATCTTTTTAAATGCTTCACAATATATGGCCCTGCCTCCCGTTCCATATGTCCTGGACAGCGGTAATGGTATTCTGGACCCTGCTCGACAAGTCAAGCAACGCGTCAAGGTATTCTCATACGTTTATCGGATGACCAATGATACAAAATGGCTTGACAGAGTTTGGACTGAGCTCCAGGTTTGTCTATCACATTATATCTAATTTTCGTTATCTCACATGGGATTCCAGAATGCTGCTGGCAACCTGACAGGTGGTTGGGGACCCAATGATAGCACTAAATGGAACCCCACGCATTTCCTGGACACTGCAGAATTAACAGCGGCCTACGCCATTGCGTATGACTGGTTATACAATCAATGGAACCCGGACCAGCTCGCAAGCATCCGTTTCACTATGATCGAATACGGTCTTAGCAATGGTGCTACTGCGTACAACGATGCAAACGATCCATTGTTCTTTGGTTGGTGGCGAAATAACACAGAGGGTAACTGGAACTGCGTTTGTAACAACGGACTCACCATGGGCTCGCTGGCTATCCTCGGAGATGACACCACTGGCATTGCTCAACAGCTCCTCAGCATGACAGCTTCGAACGCCGTTCAGAATTGCGCCCTCGCATCTAGCAGCGATGGTACTTGGTCGGAAACCAATGATTATTGGTACTTTGGTTCGACAGGTCATGCTGAATTGTCGTCCTCCCTCCTCACTGCCACTGGTTCCACGTACAATCTACTTGACGTAAACCCCGGCACGAAGCTCTCCGGGCTCTTCCATATGTACGCCACCGGCCCTGGTTCTTTGTTCAACTACGGCGACACTGGCCCAAACAAGTATACAGCAACCGCGAACCCCTTGCTCTTTTATGGTGAACAATACAACATGCCCCAATACCAGCTCTTTCAGCGCGACCAGGCGGATGCTGCAGATCCGTGGAGCATGTTCTGGTATGACCCATCGGTTGCTGGGGCATTCTGGGATGGTCTCGCTCTCGACCATTTCTTCAGCAACAGCACCGATCAATGGGCTTCAATGCGGTCTTCCTGGACAGACGAGAATGCGCTTTTTGTCGCAGCGAAGGCAGGGACACTTCAGGGCCATCAGACTCACAATGACCTAGATTGTGGTGATTTCGTTGTCGACGCGTTGGGAACTCGTTGGTTTGGAGAACTGGGTGATGGGAATTATCTCGCCGAGGGTTACTTTAGTAACGATACGCAGGGTAGCGAGAGATGGTTATACTATCGCAAGCGGACGGAAGGTCAGAACACGATCCTTGTTGGCGGGGCCAACCAAAACGTGTTGGCCGCCCCGACTACAAACTTTGATTCTTCTGGGACCGTTCAAGGCTCCAGCACTGTGTTCAATGTGCCTAGCGGTTCGACGGCATACTTCACCGCCGATTTGACCAGCGCATACTTTAATACGTAAGTCCATTTCTACTACGATCGATGCAGGGGTTTACATGTGTATAGGACGTCTTTCTCGCGCGGGATTCGTTTGTTAAACAAACGCCAGCAAGTGCTCATCCAAGATGAGATCAACGCGTCGGCATCCATCATGTGGCGAGCACACACCAACGCTTCCGTTGCACTTGGCAACAACAACCTGACTGCGACGTTGACCATCGGATCAGACACGTTGGAGGCTGCGCTATTGAATCCTCCAACAGGGGCTCAATTCTCCGTCATGGATGCTGTACGCTTGTCGACAGACCCACCTACGCCGGCTGCGTGGCCCGATCAGCCGAATCTGGGTGTGACGGTCCTCGTGGTCAGTCTGCCTGCTGGTCAGTATACACTTGAGATTCTTTTGAATCCCCAGTGGCCGGGTGTGTCAAGCTCGTCATACGTGCAGCCAAGCAGTGTTCCGCTCAGCCAGTGGTCGTTGACCAGCCACCCCTAGCGTGGTTTGCGGTTGGTTTGGAAGCGGACCTTTTGGACTCTTTTATCGCAGAGACTTTGGTAGATTAGGGGACGAGAGGACAGTAGCCCAAAGTACTTTGGTTATGAGTTGTAACTTGGATATGGATTTGGATTTTTGGTCCTTTGGTTGTGATGGACGGATTAGGAAATGACTAGACAGCTGGCGGTTGACAAGGACTGGCCAAACTGTTGCACCACTCTTTCAGCATTCACCGTCCGTCCAAGTCTCTCCTTGTACACGCTCCTTCCAACACGCCCATCGTCTAGACAAAAATTTAGCCGTCCCAGATGGCAACGCTCAGCTTTATTCTCCTTCTCTATCTCTCCCTCGTTTTGGCAGTCGCTGCCTCTGCCAACCGCGACACGTTTGGCCTCCACCGCCGTGACCATGCCGACCTCGGTCGTCTCGTCAAGAAACGGTCCCCCCTCGATATCTTGGGTCAGCCTGCCGCTCAACCATCCTCGGCTTCTCAGCCCACTCAACCCACCTCATCCGTGGCTCAAACGACACCCGTGAATTCGGCACCGGTCCCGAAGACCTCAGAATCCGCTTCTGCGTCAGCGGTGAGCCCCACTTCTCTAATATTCATGTCATCTGGGTTACTGAAGAAATCATTTCGTAGAGCCCTTCCACGAGTGGTCTGTTGAGTTCTATTTTGGGTGGGCTTCAACCTACCCAGTCGAGTTCTACATCATCTACCCCCTCCAGCACTTTGTCCTCCACATCGAGCTCTTCATCCAGCACGCCTCAAACCTCAGCCCATACTGGCAACACACCTACCACGACTCCACCTCAGTCCATCGTATACCTGACTAGCAGCAGCGCGCCAACACCCACACAGACTAGCTCAACCTCGTCCTCTGTAGGCATCCCACATGCGGCATTGACAGTTCTCATCGTCATCGCCGCGTCTGTCGGAGCTGCGGTCATCGCGTGGACCATCATCCGCAAGTGGAAGTTTAGACCATCCTCTGATTTCGAGGGTCGCATGCAGCCCATCGACTGGCAGCCTGATGGGAGCAATGAGAATGCTAATATCCCAGGCCACCATCGCCCATTGTCTCGTGCATCTTCCTTCCACTCGGGCTCCGCGAATCCTCACACCGACGAATTGCGTGGTGGATATGGTGCCACAACACTCAACCCTATCCCTGACCACGACTTCACTGCTGGCGCAGCACATCTCGCCCCAGTTGGCGGCTACGCGGACCTTGCTCGAGGCCCCAGTCCACAGCCAATGATGCAAGAGTCCTTTGGAGGGGCGCCCAGCATCAACCGACCCGTTCAGTATGATCAATACGGTGTCCCTGTTTACCATGGGTACAGTGGATATTAAGCTCAGACAGAGGCTCGTGGCTTTGCAGAGTGGGTAGCGTTGGCCCGTATTTTTATTCACATTCATCAATTTCATCTGCTTGCTGGACGATGCAATTCGATGCTTTTTTTCATTTGGTTCCTTGATTGGGATATCATCTAATTTTGTGCATTCATACCCACATACCTTTTTCCTTTGTTTCCATATACCTAACCCCTCCTATGCGCGTAAATACAGGCTTCTTTGATCGGCACTCATCCCTGGTACAGTCGAGGTACACGTGCAGTGTCATTCACTAGGATGTGTATCAATCATTGTATCCATCCCTTTATCCACCTGTGATACACAATACTACCTAGGGGTATGAGGATTATAGTGATCGTAGCTATCAACAATCCAATCGCCTTCATGTTCCAAAAGTCCCTCTGTGCAGCATAGGTTGGCTTGGCAGAGCGTACGTTTCTGTCGTCGAGCTTAGTATTTGCGAACAGGCTCTCGAGGCCCGTGGGATGTTCAGGGGGGAAAAACCGCTGTGGACGCAGCCAAGCACCGTCATGATCGTCTACCACGTTCTTGACCTTGACGGGAGACAGGTGGGTCGGCGTCCAATCCATCGCGTCTTCGTCTGGACTTTCATCGATTTCGATTGGGGATGCTTGGGAGGCAGTCGGGGGAGGGGTAGAAGAGACCAAGGAAGGACGACCAAATACCGGGTTGGTAGGAGACATGAGAGGCTTAGAGGAAAGTGTGAGGGAGGCGAGCAGGTCTGGTTCGTTGCTGAGCGGTGCAGTAGGCATGGGGGAGGCACGTGCACTGTGCGCAGATGATTCGGGAGTACCACGCAGGGGGGTTGTTTCAATGAGGCGGATCGTGGGAGGCCGTTGTAGATGCAGGATGGTGAACGACGATGAGAATACCTATTTTCGTTTGCGTTGATAGCCAAAGAACCAGATGAAAGGGTAACATACCAGTAATTCAACAAGGAGTGATAGTGAACAATATGTGCTAACGCGACGCGATAACGGATAGGCAGAGATATGGAGATAATCCCAAGATGAAGATTGCCGTGGGAGAACAAGGAGTATGGATGTAGCGAATCTAGAGAACCAGGAGAGTACCTGAAGGATCTTATGCAACGTGAGTCTCTCGACTTGGATAAATCATGACGCGGGACTTACAACGTAACGAGTCTTTCCTTTAATGCGGACATCACGTCCCTGCACTCTTGCTTTCTTAAAACGATAGTAGGTTGGGTCCCAGGCAGTGTAAAAGAAAGAGAAAAGACAGAAAACGGGGAGTATAGGAATGACTCTAGCAAGCGAATGCGGGAAATCGTAACCACGGATCGCTAGGAGGCGGGATGAGCAGAACTCGACGTGCGGGGCGATTATACCCACCTGCTGCATGAGCAGAAAGTACAGACAGGAGGGTGGTCCACCACAAGACACCCCTTACTTGCCAGATGGTAAGTTGCAATCCCAGCCTCTCGCGGTCTTTTGCAGAGCCGGATGCGAATCGTTGTCTTTCTTTTCCTTTGCTTTCCTTGAGCCAGCCACCCAGGGCTTTCGTCCGAGCCATCTGATTCTTCTGTTCTATCTCGTCTTGGACTGCGGGTTGGCAATTCGCACAGACGGGAGGATAACGCACGTGCAACGATTCACGATACGCAGGGAGTTGTTCTAGGCGCTGAGCATAATCAGGGTGCTGTAAAACAGTGGTGGGAGTTGATGGAGTGAGACGCGGATTGCCGAAAAGAACTTGCCTGTGGGGGTGGCAGATAATTTGAGAGGAGGTTGACGAGAAGCATCTGGTTTGTTTGACAGGTGTGGCAGAATGGAGGCTTGGTGTATGTGGATGGGAGTCTGTCCTTGTTCGGGAAAGCTGTGGAGGCGAATGAGCAGCAGTGGAGACGAACGAGTGCAAGGGGAGACAGACCGCGCTTTGCAAAGGAGGACGCGTTCAGATTCTCGTCGTGCATGGCTGGTTCATCAGACATGATTTCGCCATTGGCGTCAAATCTGTTCCAGCAGCCACAGTGGGGGCAGCGGTAGGAACTGGAGTCTGCGGGGGCGGGACTGACCGCTGACAAGCAGAAGAAGCAAGCCAGATTGCTGGACCGGCGAAGAAAGGAGGTTGGGGTCATGTTCTGTACATGTAGTTGAGTTCGTTCCTCGTTGAACGTGCTTGCTACTGTTTGTAAATTTATAGAAAAGGAAAGTCCAACATGTCCGTCGCTCCGTCGCCGTCGAGTAGTCGCGGAGAGATCATTCTCCAGCCAGCCTACTTCACATCCTCGTCATTCGTCCATGCTGCACGCGCAGACATCGACAGCCTCCTCCAACTCTACTCGCACCAGTACACACCCTCCACCAGCCATCCCTTTACCCTCTTCAAGGACATCTGGCAAGCGCAGGGCTGGCCATGGATCCAGTTCAAGGTCTTTGATGCGCGCTCCCGTGCAGTCTTTCTCAAAGTCGTGATGCGACTTTTCTCAGGTGAGCATTTCCGTTTATTCCTGCAATCCCCGCTATAGATTCCAGAACACATCCGTGGTGGGGAGCCACCCCTGAACCGTGCTGCAGCCTTGTTTGGTCTGTACACGGTATTCTCCACACAGCCGTCGATCTCGGCACCGCCGTTGCATTCCGCTGCGCAGGTACAAGTAACATGGGGTACGCATGCTCCCCAGACTTTTTCCCCTCGTGTGCCTGACGTCACACAAGATCTCTACCGGGACATAGTGATGCTCCCCGACGCACTGGATGCAGAGTTTTTGCGTCCTATTCGACCACATGTCGTCTATGTACAGTCGGAGCTGCTGCAGGCACAAGCATTTCACATCCTGCCACACGCAGAGACACATCCACTGAACCCTCGAGCTCTGCCACGGGAAGTGGTCATCGAGGACGCAGAAGCCACGACGTCGACGGCACAAGGGCGCAAGAAAAAGGGACGTCCCTCGAGACGCGAGAGGATCAAGAAGGCACGAGAATCCCTCGTGGCGCTGGACGGGTGGCGTGAGGACGTGTTGGGGTCGCAGCCAAGTGTGGCACGGGGGCGCTACGTGATGGCAAAGTCTGCGCTTATGGATGCGATTGGCGGGGACGCGGGATGGGAGGGAATGTTGAGAGACGCGAACGCGATGGTGGTGGAGCGTATGGAGACCATCACGGGGCTATTATAAGGATTAGTCTCCCACGGCTGTTCTTGTTCTTGGTCGTCGTCGTCGTCGTCGTTCTGTATTTCTTGTCTCCACCACCGCTCGTTAATATTCATGGCTTTTCGTCCTCCTGATAATACCCAGCGCCGCTTCTACGCCCAGGCTGCGTCGAACGCGCCGTCCACCGCAAGTCTCCTTCCCCCTTCTGGAAGAGCTCCCCAAATCGTGCAGGCCGCGTTCGCGAGTGCTCCTCCATCCATTCGAACCGTCTCCAGTACCTACTCTCTCGTGCGTTTTCTTCACTTTCTCGCTCGCCCCCACCCACTCATTAGCCTAGAACGACTCCCCTTATTCCGGCGCAGCCGCAGGCCGGTTATATGCCTCCCAAGTGCAGTCCATCTCCGACAAGGTATACCCTCTTTTCCTGCCTTTCACACAGTCTAATCCCTTCTCTCCAGTTCTCCCTCTCACCTGACCCCCAATCTTGGGGCACTGATCTCTCTCCAAATCACCCCGAGCCCGATGACTTTCTCCACAATCCCGATCCACGGCGCGATAGAAAGTGTGACCGCGGCGGTAGCGTCCTTACTTGCAGAGGTCTATCCAACCTTGGCTGTCTGGTCTTTCTTGCCGTCGGTCTCGTCGCTTTGTTGTACGTCCCTTTTATCCATTCTGACTTCTCCTTGACCCCATCTTCAGTGCCGGATACCCCTTGATTTCCTATTTCACCAAACGCTCCCTCTCTTACGCGGGAGGGTTTAATCTAGGCGGTATTAACGCCAGTGGCCAGGTAAGGGACAATATACTTTATTGCCTACACGACTCTTATTCTGCTAGATTCCTACCCTACCCAACAACGTTGGTCTAATTGACATCGCCACCCCAGCCTCGGCGCACACGGCTAAATCTTTTGCCGATGGTTCAGATTGGCAACTGGTTTTCAGCGACGAATTCGATACTCCCAACCGTACCTTTTGGCCCGGTGACGACCCTTACTGGGAGGCAGTCGATCTTCATTACTGGCAGGTCGGGCCTCAGTTTTTACCTCTCTTCAGGATTGTTCTTGACGGGAAAACCAGACCAACGACTTGGAGTGGTACTACCCTGATCAGGTAACAACCAAGGACGGTGCACTTGAAATTACGATGGTACAACGGCCCAAGAACAACCTCAACTACGTTAGTGCAATGATCTCCACTTGGAACAAGTTTTGTTTCACCGGAGGCATGGTACTAACGTCCGTCACATTACCGGGAGCTAATAACGTAGTTGGTACGTAGAGATGATTGTTCGTATATTATCGTGCGCTGATGTACTTATCATGCCCTCCAGGACTCTGGCCTGCAGGTTTGCACTTGTACGCTCCCTTTTCTGGCGTCGGCACTAACATTTCCCTTCAGTGTGGACGATGGGCAATCTTGGTGTGTATAAGTATTAGATTAATTATTCATCGACTTCAACACTGCTGCTAGGTCGCGTGGGCTATGGCGCTTCCTTGGAGGGCTTGGTATGGATTGTTCCTTTAATTTGTGTATGACATGTCCTTACAGTTCTCTAGTGGCCCTATTCTTATGACAGTTGTGACGTTGGTACCGTAGCAAACCAGACGTATAATGGGCAACCTCAGGCGGCCACGGTTAACGGCGACCCGTCCCACGGTGGTGCCCTGTCTTACCTTCCCGGTCAACGTCTGTCGAGATGTACTTGTAAAGGTGAACCACATCCTGGACCCGTCCACTCGGACGGAACGTATGTCGGCCGTTCGGCACCAGAGATTGATATTTTTGAATCTCAAGTATGTCATGTCTTCCACACACCACTTGCTCTTGCTTATGGTTATAGATCACGGGTTCCCCACTTCAGGGTCAAGTCTCACAGTCCGCACAATGGGCTGTAAGTGAAGCATGTGTTGAATTACACACTCTGACTTGGCTTTCACGTAGCCCATGAATGCAGCCTATGAGTGGAGGAATACAACAGGCAATTTCGCCATTCCGGACCCGTCTATCACCCAACTGAACCCATACACCGGCGGTATTTTCCAGCAGGCAACGTCAGGGGTGACGACCACAAGTAAGTGCTACCTTCGGGCGTAACATTTGCGATGCACTGAGATTTTGTAGATCAATCCTGCTACGAGTTGGGCTCAGAATGCTTTGCAACGTACGGGTACGAGTATAAACCAGGTAGTTGTTCTCCCTCACACTATCCCTCATTGATGCTGAGCAACATCCCAGGTTACACATCTAATGGCGGTGTAAGTACTATATGCACCCTCTAATCTTCTGGTCTCACAAGAGTATCAGTACATATCCTGGATCACAAATGACCAAGTTGCTTGGACGTTAGATGCAAGTGGGATGACAGCTGATGCACAGACCCAGATTTCGGATAGACCGATTCCGCAGGAGCCCATGGCGCGTCATCACCCTAGTTGCGGGTCGCGCTCTCACTGAAAGCATTTCACAGTATTTAATTGCCAATCTGGGGATATCTCCGAACTTCGCGCCCCCTGATTTCACGGCGCTTACCTTCCCCACAACTATGAGGATAAACTGGATTCGTATTTACCAACCGAAGGATGCGATTAACATCGGTTGTGATCCAAAGGACTTCCCTACCGCTGCTTACATCAACCAGTAAGTGTGCCCTCGCAGTCCTATCATGTGTTCTCACGCATGGGAAGATACATCGATGCATACAGCAACCCGAACCTAACAACATGGGAACAATACGGACAAACGTTCCCGAAAAACACCTTCCTAGGCCAATGCTGAAAGGACTATGTATTCGTCGGACATCTGCTGGCTTGGCCCCATTCGCTTGTGTTTTCAGGATTTTTTTGGAGAGCAGTTCGTCATGTTTTCAAGTCGTTCTTTACTGTACTCGCTTCGGCCCCTTGGAATCTCGTAAATTTGCAACAACAGGCAACATAATAGTTGTCGCATTCGGTATTCGTGGCGGGACTCCCTTGCAACGTTACGCTCGGCTATATTAGCAATGAACGTACAACATTTCCGATAGATATTGCTACTTTCATACCAAGAGGATCCCAGAAGAGATACTAGATGAATTAATCATACTGTTCCTGTGGCCTGATTCCGCTCCAACAGAAGCTGGAGTTTCCCCAAGGTGCGCTCCAGCGTGATGATTCCTCCCGCCGTCAGTCGAGACACCGCAAGGTCTTGGTCAGAGTCACCTGTGGAGTTATTCTTACTCTTCTCAATCAGCTGGCGTGCATTGTTGAGGACCTTGGCAAGCCTTCCCTTGGTGTAGTACAGCCAATTGATCTCTGACTGTAAACCACCAAGAGGAATATCGAGCGCTCGGCGGACGAAGCCCCTCGAAAGGACATAGGCCTTTTCGTTGTACAGCCGACTATAAGAAGTTAGCATAATAGAATTTTTGACGCGCGAAAATATGACCTATTGACCATCCCTTCTTCCGTGCCTCTCAGCTTTTCGTACGCGGGCTCACAAAACCACCTAGATGTTTGATTTAGACGACGCCACCGACAAAACACTGAGCTTACGGTTCCTTTACTAGCACGAGACCTTGTATGGAGACAAAAGCCTGTAGTAAACTCGATCTTGACGCACTCCAGGTCTCGGTGCGGTCGCCAGACCATGTTCCTAGGATCGACAGACAAACTTTGCCCTCTTCATAGAGATTGCTAAAAAAATGTACAGTTGTTTGTTTCACCGTCACTTATAACCTGTTCACTTACGGATTGACTGAAGCAGTTTAACATGCAGTGAGTACATAACAGTGAACCATAAAAGAGCATACACACCTCTCCCATTGCCATTTGTCCAACTGAGGAAATGTGCGATTGGCGGGCTTTGAGGAAAGTTGGAGTCCAACATCCAATCTATGACAAATGGTGCATCCTCATACGGTGTATTTTCTGGCCCGATGATCAAGCATCGCAGAAGATCTGAACGATCCTCATATGCACGCACTATGATAGAGTCTACCAAACGTAGTCAGGATCAAATTTGCTTGTGCCTCACAAACGCCATTTACCTGGTAAACTATTGGAAAGAGCTCGGTACTCTTTGGTGAGGCGAGCGAGGAAAGTCCTTGAAGGTTGATTGGCAGACGTGGAATAGAAGGCGTGGTCGGTAGGAGCAGAAGGTAGGATCTCGAAGCGTCTCCATAACGAATCGTCATCCACTTCAACGGTATCCTTTGTTATGGTATTCACAACTAATTCTTGGCTCATCTCCGGAGACGTAGAGGGTGAGGTAGGGAGTGGCGAGACTGATTCAGCAAGATCCAGCGCAGCGACACTTGGAGGGGGGTTAAGTGAATCATCATCTAGTCCCGGTGATGACTCAGTCTCTGCCCATGGAAGGTCAACGTCCATTTCCTCTGGATCCTCGTCCATTTCCTCCCATTCATCATCGTCGGAATTCTTTTCGTACCGCCAAATACCGTCTGCATCTTGGAGCCAGATACCCTCCGAGTATTCCTCGTTTGAGTCACGTTCTGAGGCTTCTTCATCCCAACCATCATCCTCCATCTGCTCCAGACTATCATATAGTCTTGTTAGTCGTTCCAGAGGCAGCACAGACACCTCCATGTTTGGATGTGTCACTTCCACTGAGCCATTTAGATGGAGCTGTAATCATTGGTTAGACAAAAGCCTTACGCGGTCTCCAAAGCATACCTCAGTGACTTCCCCGAACCATGTGAGAGAGGTGTCATCCGCGCTGGGAAGGGTAACATCATAGAGATAAAGTCGATGAGTGTTACGATTAGCCGCTATCAGCGCTCCTGAATCTGCCATGGTACGTCTCCATCCACTAAGCTCGCCATCGGCTCGCACCGGTGGTTCGCGTACCCATTCCTCGATCTCGCCGATCTTGGGAACTCGTGGAGGTGCAAACCCGTTCGTGGTGTCCACCGGGTGTATGAAGACCGAGTCCCCCCGTCGTACGCCAAAACCGTGGCCATGTAATGCATCGGGACTCGTGTCTCCTGTGCCATTTGGATCGAGTTCTAAGACGGACACCGTTTCCAAAGTACCCGTATCCGCACAACGAATGACAGCGACTCTGTCCGTGGAGTTGACAGACTGGACTATGGCTACACGTTCTTGGTCTTCATTCTTCCATAGTACATGGTCGCCTGGCCTGTTGACATATGTGAGCGGACATCCCCTGACGAAGAATCCAGACAAACCAGCAATCATATTCGTCAACATTCAAGTATGGGATCAGGTCAGTAGATGGTAAGGTCCCTCTCGAGCCATCTTGCCATAGAACAACTACGGTTGTCCGTGTTTCCTGAACACACAGTGTGCGACTGTTAATCTTGCTATTGCCCTCGGTCCCAGTTTCAAACGAAACGATAGGGATGGTCTCGTCGTCGGGAATAGTTACTTTGTCACCCACACGAATATCACCAGACTTTGTCCTTAAAACGGTGAGTTTCGTAAGGTCTTCTCCGTGCCAAAAGCGTTCCGGGCGTCGCTTTTTCAACATAGTGTCACGGTCAAGCTGAGAGATCGAGTCAGAGGAGCAGAAAAAGGCATCAAAGGACCACACCGTCTGGTTCAATGCTAGCCAACATATGGCGAGCACGGTATGCTGGAGATCAACCACAGTGTCATTCACTGAGGGTATTGGAGTGCTTTGACATATGTTGTGAATCCCGTGGAAGGTGAGGGGATGCGGCAAGATATCCTATATAAATTTCTCAATAACACGGTGCCACGGGACGAAATGTTATGCCGTACGAGTCCTTTATCCCCGATTGTAAGGCGCGAGCTTATCTCTGGCATCCGAATAAGGGTACCTGATGCTGAGATGACGAGTTCATCGAAAAGCTGCGGGACTGAACGAAGTGACAGAGCACATTACAAAGGGTGCGTACCTCGATTACCTTGACGGGGGGAGTAAGCTTTGGATCATGACACATAGAACACGGAAATTTCTTACTTGCCCTATCCAGTCGTCATATGCGACATAGTCTCCCGCATTGACGGTGGTTGCGTGACGAAGGTCCTTGACGTCCCTCCAGCCATTTACAGGCACCCCGCTGATGGCGTGTACGAGCCGGGCTTGTACATGGGTGCTTACTACGACGCCGGAGCAAACGTCGTCGAGACTGCGCTTGCAATAATCCCCTGCCTGAAAAGTGCGATCGACCAGCTCATACTCCGATTCCGGGACGATCTCGCGAAGACCGCCTGGGAGGAAAGACACGCCAACCTCGCCGCGGGATAGGGGACGCATGAGCGGATCCAGGAGGGGGTTTGGAGCAGGAGGAAGGTCTTCTGCATCATGCCAACAGCGCTGAGATGGGGTGTGAGATGGAGCGGAGAGGGAGTGCATGATTTGTTACCAATACAACACCATACGCGTTCGGCCAACCAACGCGCCTAACGATGTCCTCTTGGTAAAACTGGACGATGGTGGATGTGAGTAGGAGAAGTCTACGCGCAGGAAAGTGTAAGGGTACCTTTGTAGACGGAGGCTCGTTTGTGGACGACATTGAAGATGGATGTGAAGGAGGGATAGACGGCGGTGGCATGCGCAGAGTCCATCGGATCACGTGGTTCGATAATACCAGTGGCATCCACACTGGTGCCGGGTCTCACCCACACCGTCATCATGTTAGACTTCCTCCCCGTCGAGATCGTCATCCAGGTGTTCTCGCACCTTGGTCATCGTGACTTGCTTGCTTGTAGCCTCGTGAGTTTCCCATCATATTATCCGTGTTGATCACACGGTTCACACCACATCGTGCCAGGTATGCCGCCCTTTCCGTGCAACTGTGCGAGAAAACGCTTCCTGCCAGTATATAATCGAGATGGCTGTCTCTGGCATGCGAAATGGTCCTCCTAGCGTCATGGGTCACGCCGATCGCTTGACCATACTCCAGGACAGCCAATCCGCATGGCACACCCTACAGTGGACCGATTCGAAAGATGTTCGCATGTTGCAGGGCTCCCTATATGAACTCTATGGCGGTGTATTGGTCCAGTCCGACCATCTGGGCGGTCACGGCCTGGTGTTTCGTCGTCTTCCTTCTCACTACCGTAGCATCAAAGAGCACGTGTGGTCGCTCCACTTGGACTTCACATTACGAGACTTTACGTTGGATCCCGGTCAAGATCTCCTCGTCCTCATTGCACAACCAATTCTTCGGTGAGTCATACATATCTACCACAACTGGATCTTCACTTCTCTCGAGACCCAGCGCACACGAAGCGCGGATAGAAACCTCGATACACATACGCTCTCTGACGACCGGAAAGGTGCACCCTTTGGTCGTAGGGTCACCTGTGCTTGTACACGACGTGGACCTGCGCACCGCAAACTTGACCTTTCTTGTCCAGATCCACAGCGACCGTGTTGCTGTGCAGTTTGTCAGCCATGGAATTGCACCGTCAGAGCTCGTGGTGTGGAATTGGAAGACAGGAGAGGTGCTTTTGGTGAGACAACAAAGCTATCATTTCGTGCGCTCACCCTGGTTCCCGTGCAGAGCACCTACGGAACCAACTTGATGGCGTTTGCATTTCTTACCAAACGCCTCATTTTGGTAGGTGGCTTTGGAGACGTCACATTCAACCTCCGTCAGCCTCGACTTTTCGTGGTAGACTTGGACTCTAGCAAGGGCGAAAGGACCAACTTTGACGAAGCGGAATATCTCTGTGCTTTTCTATATCCAGCCTGCTACCCTTGGGTTCATCCGCTGAGATTCTTGATCCGGTCAGACCCTTGTACGGACTGGACGCCGCATCCAAGTGTTCAGGTGCCTTTTTCAATTGGACCTGGGCCGAGGCTGTACATTGTGACGATTTGGATCATGCAGGGTGAAGAGATCTCTCCAATCGATCTGTTCGTGCTGTCGGACACATTGCTGGACCACATCAGTACGCTCAGGAAAGGCGAAACTCGGCGTAATTTCGAGTGGTCCAAATGGGGACCCACTGGGACGCGCATGATGGCGCAAGTTCCGCATTCGCATGTTTGGGTATGCTACGTGTTTGGCACTCGATTCAGTTCGATCACTGGCGGCGGGCGAGAAAATCGACATAGGGAGTCGCGGATGTTGGAGGTGTGGGATTTCAACCAGCTTGGGATCAGAAGGGATATCGGACGGGAGGAGGCAGAGTGGTCCGAGGTTGAATGGCACGTTGGAGACACCAGTGTGCTGAGGGGCAAGGTGTTTTTGGGAGAGGTGCGAACGCGGCTGCCGTACCGGGTGTTTCGGAGGAAGCTAGCAGCGCCGTTGGAGGGGGAGCCCGCATTTACAGAAGCAATGTGCAGCGAAGACAGCATCATACTCGTGGATGTAAGTTGGATCTGTTATTTCCGCTGGGAGGGGGTCGACTGAGTCACCATCACTTACAGGCGCAGGAACGGCACTTTCGGATTTTGACGTTCTGAGGGTTGCAAGGCGGAGATTTTACATTTCTTGCATTGTTTTCGATACATACATGGGGCCAATGGAAATAAATGATCATATGAGGGGAATGTGCGATTGCCGTTCGAGTCGCGGATTGAGCTCACAGCAAATACAGCTCGGAGCCTTGCTGTTAAACCGTCATGTTAAAAACCGCATCTCATCCTCTCCATACCCCAAAGCATGCTCCTCCTCGCTCACTCTCGCATCCTTTGTCGCCAACCATCCCTGCGCGCCTTCTACGCCGTACGTCCCCCCCTCGAGTCTCGCCCACTCACCTCACCCCGTCTTCAGACCATCAGGACTCTCCGCCAACCCCAACCTCCCCCAGAGGGCGATGAGTTTGACCCCTCAGAAAGAGCAAGTCGCCACACTCTTTCCGATCAAGACACCTCTCACCCTTGATCACACAGGATTTCATTCTCTCCATCCTGAGGGCAAACCCCTCCTTGCGCGACACAAAGTCGTATCTAGACAGCTTTGGCATTCCACAGCCACACCGTCATAAAAAATCACCCCTCCCTTCCGTCCTCGATCTCCCAGCTCCTGCCCTCCGCCCCCATAGCCATGCCTCTGCCCAGCAATCGCCGACACAGGATGTCGATATAAAAACAACTCGTGTCATATCTTCAATCCTAAATCCAGTCTACTGTCGTACTGCCTTGGTCAAGCTCCAGGGCCCATTTAGCGACAGGCAGCTCGACAGCATCTCCCGTGGTATGGTATACTTGGAGAAACTTGGCTTGGTCAGTGTCATTGTGCTCGAACATGACAAGCTCCCCAGAGGCGACGACCGCGAGAGAACTGCCATCACAGAAGAAACTAACCGTGTCGTCGCTGCCCTCGAAGCCCAGGGTGCAAAGGCGCGTCCTATCCTCGGCGCGTCCGTTCGCCTGGGACCCAAACCAGGAGATAGTGACACCCCTACCAATGGCATCCCTTTGCTCGAAGCCCATGTCTTCCCTGAAGACCTCGCCCCGATTCGCTCAGCTCTCCGCGCCGGTGAAATCCCTGTCATACCTCCTTTTGCCCTAGATTCGTTCTGCCGTTCTACCCGTGTCAATGCCGATGACATAGTGGCAGCTCTCGCACGTGGAATGGCGGAGGCCGCCGAGCTAGACGCCAAACCCCAGACCCAAAAGCCATCGGAGCCTGATCATGCGGATTACTCAGAGGGTATCAATCTCACTCCTATGCGACTCATGATTATCAATCGGGAAGGAGGCGTACCATCCTATGCACGTTCCGGATATCCCCACCTTTTGGTCAATCTCACATCCGAATACAACTACATCCGAGACACTTTTGATCCCGCATGGCTGAGGGACCGCCCATCCGCGCTTTCAAATTTGGCCCTCGCACACACGTGCCTATCCTACATGCCCCCAACCTCGTCTGCTGTAATGGTATCGCATCGTTCGCCAAGTTCTCTTATAGCCAACCTAATCACCAACAAGCCCGCTGTTTCCTCGAGTCTCCCTCATGCACTCTTACAAGGTAACCGCAAGCTCACCCCCGACACCCCTACTCTTCTCCGCCGCGGTCAACCAATACGGGTCATCCGCGATTTAGCCAATGTTGACAGGGCTAGATTGAACCACTTACTTCAAACCTCCTTCCATCGGACGCTTGACATCGATGCCTTTTATAAACGCCTAGAAAAGTGCCTCGACTTTGTTATAGTTACCGGAGACTACGTTGGCGCAGCCATCGTCACCAACGAGCCCGTCCCGGGTTCATCTTCACCCCCGATATCATACCTGGACAAGTTTGTTGTCTTACCAAGCCATCAAGGCGATGGCACAGTTGACTTCCTTTGGGTTGCCCTCCACGATGAATCATATGGCCTGGGCCACCCCTTCTCCATCAATCCCAACGGGGGCAAGGAAGGCAAAGGAGAAGGTCGTGATCTCGTATGGCGCAGCCGATCAAACAACCCCGTGAACAAGTGGTACTTTGAGCGTAGTACAGGTCACATCCGGATGGGTTCATGGATTCTATTCTGGTGTGACGCTGAGAAACGACTAAAATTAGAAGAAGCACGTTCGGATTCTGGCCTTTCATATATTGAAAATTGGGAATCGGGGAGACTCGAGAAGTGGGCGGAAGTGGTTAATAAAATCCCTTCCGCTTGGAAATAGAGAGGCTCGATCGATCGCAATCGCGCATATATTTCTAGCACAACACGAAGGCGGGTATGTAGTAGCTTACATGGAATGTAAAATATGTCATTTCAAACGTCCT